>JAKCPI010014737.1:0-12174 GCA_023213315.1 Euborellia annulipes | reverse complement strand
AAAATTCTCTGGCTACGCCTATGAGAAAAGTGGATGAGAAATAGGAGGAAGCACGGAGAAGAAAAATGCTCCATAGTATAAAGATCTTGGTATCAAGTGATATTGGAGATTTTTTAATGTAATATATTTTTTTGATTTAAGTGAACGATCTCTATCAAAATTTTTGGGCTGTGGGAATTTTATTGATGTGATCTGGGCAAAGTTTAGCATACTTATGAAGTAGAATAGGCTGGATATCATACTCCCCAGTACTATCTTTTCAATTAAAATACAGGGTATTTCAAAAAGAATATACAAATTTCGAATGCATATATTTATTAGATTTTAAGACGAATATGAAATTTTACAGCATGTTTGCACGAAGACAACTTCCTATTTCAACAAGACGAGACTGGAGCCAAGTGTGTGAATATCTGAATGAAACTCTGAATCGTTGGATTGGTCGTAAGAAGCTGGCGACTTAGCTCTCAGCTGCGCTCCACGATCACCGGATTTGACACCCTGTGACTTCTTTTTGTGGGGTTTCGTTTAAGTGCCACCACTCCCACAGAACCTGGAAGAGTTGAAGAACCGAATCCGTACTCCCATAACATCAGTGACGAAGGACGAGTATGGGAGGAATTTGAGTATCGATGTGATATTGTTCGCATCGCTGATGGGAGATATCTGTAATCTGAACTTGAGAGGTTCGTAAATATGTGTGTAAAGTTTCATATTCGTATATCTTAAAGTTTAACAAATATATACATTCGAAATAAGTATATACTTTTTGAAACATCCTGTACAACAAGATTAAAGAATGTGTGATTAGAATCATTAAAGAAATATTGGAAATTTCAAATGGATAAGTGGTATTAATAGGATTTTTTTTTATTAAATGAAAAGAAAATAATTTAAAATTTTTTTATTAAATTATTTCTTTTTATAATTCATTTTTTTGAAATGAATTACTAGCTCTTAAAATATTTATATTTTTACTAACAATTTTATCTTCAACAAATGGCAGAAGATACTAACAGGTGAAATAAAAATTCAAAGATTTTTTATTTTCACACAGGTAGAGATTTTCTTTGATAATCTTTTTGATTTGAGTCTCTTTATTATATCCTTCATATATTGTATTGAGTATTTTAGCTAAAATACAAATTTTAAATTAGTTATGAGTTTACTAGTGTTGGCTCTCCAACCTTTAAGCCCCCAAAACTTTTCTAAAGGGAAGAAAAGTAAATTTCCCAAAAAGGAAGTAGTCTAAATATTTTAGGCCTATTTGAATAAGATATGAGTATTCAATATTCCTCGATTCGGACTTAACTAGTCCTAGATATAAAAAATGATTGTGCGCATGCTTTTTGTTGATGGGCCCCTGGGCTATAACTTAAACCCCACAGCCCTAAGGGCCTTGCTGCTTCAATAGGGTGTTAAAGCAGACCCAGATGTCTATCCCCTTCCTAGTTTAAAAAGCGGAGAACAAGGGAGAAATTTTTCTTCAAGATTTCTCACTTTGTTAGAGAAATGCAAGGTCAACTTGCATATAAGGGAAATAAGCTTGTGTTGATGTGAGTTGAGGGTCCGCTGGCTTGGTAAAATGGATAGGACATGCCCTGGAAAGGCTAGAGATCCTGGGTTCGATTCTCGGGGGGCATGGATCGCTTGGCCCTCCAACAAAAAGCATACTCACAATCATGTTAAGAATTTATTTTAGCACACATTCACGCTTGTCAGGAGAAGAGGATATATCTCCAATGCACCCAGACGGGGGTATTTAATCAATTACTCCCCCTTTTTTTTAATGAAATTAATTCGGACATAAATGATATATATAGTAAAAATTTTACCATGCTGATGATTTCTTGTTAAATAATTAGATTTTGAAGTTTTTATCATTTCTTCGAAACTCTTCACTTGATCTATTATCAGAGACATATTATTTATTATACATTCCTAAAAAAAAAAAAAATTAAGCATATTCATAAATATATAATGTTAAAAGTTATTATTTGCGACCAGAATTTATTGAACCTAGAAATATAAATATATTAAGCAAAAACTTCTAATAGTTTACTTGTCCATTTAACCAGTCAAAAATTTTGGTTGGCAGCCTGACTAGGGTGACCTAGGTTTTACAAATTTGGGGTGTTAAGTTCCCCCCCCCCCCCCCCCCCCCCCCCAGGTTCAATAAAACTCCCAGAATAAGACGTTTCGCCCTGAATTTATTTGGCCATCTTCAGTTATTGGGAATTATACGCATAATGCAAATGCACTTGTAATCAACCCAGAACTTGTCAATAATAAGATTTATTTGCTTCATACAAAATTATATGGCTCCTGTGCCCAAGCTTAGAGATAATCCTATTATAGATAAAAGTGTGCGTTTAATATCATATTCATGTTCGAAATATCAGGCTTGTCCACATTGGAAAAAAAATGGAAAGCTGAGTCGCCATTTCGCGATCTGAACAAGCTTTTCACGGCGAAGGTAGAGTGAGGGTCAATATTAAGTCCCACCCATGCGTTTTCTATTTGTGATTATTTCATTGTTTTTATAAAAGAAAATGAAAATCTTTATTGGAAATTTTATAGGTTTGAACCATGAAAGTTTTCATTAAAAAATATATAATATTTTTTTAAAAACAATGAAATAATCACAAGTAGAAAACGGAAGGGTGGGACTTAATATTGTCTCTCACTGTGAAGACAAAAACAATCTTGCAAAGTTTGATATTGAAATTGATCGGCCAGTATTCGGATGGTCGAGCTCTCATCCTTATCTGCTGCTGCCAAAAGTCCTTGATCATCAAAATGAGATGGCCGTCCTCTTCTTAAGGCTTGTGTAGCCCGATTTGAACTTTTTAAACTATTTTTCAACGTGTTTGTGATTGATTATTCCTTTGTCGAAAAGCTTGTTCAGATGACATCTCAACTTGGCATCCTTTTTCAAAGTAGTAAAACAAACTATGCATAACCAAAGACCCACTGAAATCTTTTCCTTTGAACTGTACTAAAAAATAAAAAAAATTCCAAAAGAAAAAAGTACAATTCCAAGAGGATGGTGTGATTTCAAATGATATTCCCAAGAAAATGACTCACTGAAATAAATGAATATTCCTAATTCAAAACAACTGAAGTTAGAATAAATTGCCATTTGGTTCAAAAGATTTTGGTCTATTATGTATAAAGCAATAAATTGAATATACCATTTTATTTATTGTCTCATCCAATGACGTTGATAATCTTTCAATTTGATAATCTTGATTCGTTTCTTCATTCTTTCTGAAAACAAGTAAAATAATATAAAAAATAAGGTAGTAATGAAATTTATAATTATAAATTAATTACAAATGATTGAATTTAATTAAAAATAGATTTTTAATTAATTTGCAATCTCTATATATTTCATCCCATTTTTGTATGTTATTATAAAATTCAATAATTTTTCCATTAAAAAATATTTTGTCGTTTGACATTTCAGAATTTAAAAAACGTGTTGCACGTTGCACAAAGTACCAACAAACTATGCAACCCGTATTCAACTAATCAATTTCAACATAAATTCATAATTTCAACCAGAAAAATAGAGCATTTTAACTTTTAATTATTTATTACAATAATGGTTTTATGCGATACAAAAAAATGTTGAGTTTTTAAGCATTGTTTGCATTAGTGCTGCATTATTATATATAACGCATCACAATCTGACCACTATTTTTATCTTAAGAATTTTATTTTTATCAAGGTATTTTTATATTATTAAATAGAGATTATTGCCATTTTCAATCAATTTATATATTAAAAAAATATTTTAAATATATTTTTATTTTAGTTATGTTTGTCAACTTGTTATTTTTTCAGTTTTGTTTTTAAATTTGTTCAATTTGTTTTAACCGTTTTGTTTTGTTAAAGTTTTTACTATTTTTTAAATTTTTTAACAATAAAATATTTGACACACAGTTTTATTAAAAGAATTATCAATTTTTCATGAATATATTTTAACATAGTGAAAGAAAAATATATATATATATACAATGGATTCACATAATAGGTATTAAAAAAATAGCTAAATAGATTTTATTTATATTAAATTAACCAAATTCTTAATTTAGTTCAGTAAAGTTCTAGTTTCAAATGCCTTTACCTTAGATTTTAAGTCTTGTTTTAAAAAATTTCGATAAAATAAAATTATTTCCTTTTATTTGTTGAATTTGATTTTAACAAAGTTCATATATATATATATATAATGATTCAACCAGTGCCCACGGTGAATAGTTTGAATTTAAATAAATTTTTTATTTCAGATTGTATCCAAGTGTGGGAAAAATTCCACGATACATGGCTAATCCAAGAACTTCTAGTGTCAGTCGGAATCTTTTTGATAGAAGTCATAGTATGAGCAATCTTTCTGATTTTTCTACTCCTATGAAAACTCCAAACAGAAACATTGATATTTCATCATGCTCTTCTTCAATTTTGTTCTCATCAGCTCGAAGGTTTTTAAATAGATTATTTAATTTAAATACCCCTCAACAAATTGATAATACTAAATTCTCATTTTTTTTAAGTTTTCCAATTATTGATTGGTAAATGAATAGATAATTTTCTTTATTATCTTTTTTAGACGTTCTCGGTCAGCATCAATGGATAGAAATTCATTCAGAAGCGATAAAATTATAACAAAAGATTCAAGACCATTGACAGATAAAAAATTTCAATTTGAAGCATATCAAATGGTAAAGATTATATTATTTGAAGAAGTGGCTGTAGATGTTCTGGAAGGCAGGTGCAGCTAAAAATTAAAAACCTCTGGATGCTCACAGAATACCGAGACGTTTCGGGTCACCATCATCACTCTTTGATTCTTAAATAGTCCAGAGTTAGTCCAGTAGTTAGACGGGTGGGATACATTTAATTTTCTTGTATCGCCCTTTGTGCAAATAATGGAAATGAATACAAATCGGCTTTATTTTTTTTTTTTTTTTTTTTTTTTTTTTTTAAACATTCACACTTTTTTCTCATTCACACTCACACTCACACACACATTCAAACAGTCTTTTCGGCAACTTAGGCCATTTAAGACTTTGACGATAACCGTTGTAATTAATAAATGTATTTGGGGTTCAGGCATTTCTATTTAAGCCATCTGGTATCCAAATGGCTTAAATAAAATCATCGGACTGCCTGGGTCCGAACCCGCGACGTTTGGTATAGGAGGTAGGCACGCTACCTACTACGCCAAGATTGAAATATAAGTTTATTGTAAAAATGTTTAAACAAGTTCGTCTGATACTGATGAGTTCGAGAGAAAGAATTCTTGCCAGGAAGTGGGGGATGGCCCTTTATAACATTTTTTCAGACAGTAATCCCCTCTCCCGTGGGAACAGACATACACATGCTAAGATTCCAGACGTTAGATTTGCACCTTTCTATGGGAATCTCTACATGTGATTCTTCATCTGGCCAGATATCAAAATTTGCCTTTCGAATGTATTTAAAAGTATAATCTTGGTTTTCAAATTTTATATCTCTCACTTTTTGGCTTCTCAACAGGACAATAAATTTGACCCGAAACGTATCGATATTCTGTGAGCATCCAGGGACTTTTAATTTTTGGCTGCACCTGCCTTCCAGTATAATATAGTAAAGATTTTATTAAAAAAACATACAACCGATTTCATTATTACTTCATAGATCGACACTTGATATATAATTCTTTATTACTTATATTTAAATATATATATATATATATAATATATATATATATAAGAGGGATATGAAATGAGAGATGCAGCTGAGGTATTTTCTTTTTTTATTTATTCAATTAGCACAGCTGACGTTTCGGACACTTTCATAATGACTTTTCGCCAGCTCTGAAGATGGTCTAAACACAGGACTGAAAAGTCAGCTGTGTGAATTGAATAAATAAAAAAGGAAAAAACCTTAGCTGCATCTCTCATTTCATATCCCTCTTATTATAATATAACATCACATCACAACTTTAAATTGCTTTGTGTTTAAAATTTCTTTTTAACTTATTTTCCTACAATATTGATTTAACATATTTTCTAGAGTTCAATGAGAAATTTGATTGGATTTTAAGTGAAAGCTTCAGTTGTAGAAATTAGAATATAATAATTTTCTTTAATTAATGTTAATCAAAAATTAATTTTTCAGGTAAAAAAATACTTTGTAGATAAAAATCTAAATATGTGCGCCTTGCCCCCAACATGTAAAGCACTACAAACTAATCAATATATCGAAATGATGAACTACCTTCTAGGACAATTTTTCAAAAAACTGTCACTTAATAAACATAATTATATTAATTTAATTATCGATTTGATGAAAAAATTAAATTATCCTGGTGTTTTAAGTAAATCTTGGCTTCAGACAGGTAATTTCTTTTAGTTTAGTGGTAGAATGAAGTGGATAGCTGAGTAGATCTTGTAGTAACGAATAACGAAAAGAGCGATTGCAGCTACGTTTTTTTTCGTTTATTAGTCATTTCAAGCCGATGTTTCGGTCAGATTTGCGCGGAAGTGTGTGTCAATAAAACTCCTCCTCAAAAAGTCGAATGGCGCAATTGTATTGTTGTGTTAATGTGGATGGGGTGTTGGCAGACGGGTAGTTCCGGACTCCGATGAGAGTGGAGGAGCTCTCACTGAAAGTTCCAGGGGCCGTTGGAATAACGAGAGACCCCCCTGGACTTCAGTTGCCAATTTAGAATGGCTGCCCTCGGAGTCAGGAATAATTTTTGTTAATAAAAAGCAAAAGTTTGATGACGGAGGCCGAGTGTGTTTATTCATTTACGTAGCACTTATTATTCAGATTTTACATAGTTCATATAATTCATCTACATTTTTTCTCGCCAACTATATATATTTGTTGGTCTCAAATTTCACTCTCTTTTAATACCTTTACTCTAAATGTCAGTCAAAAATTTGTCTTAAATAATTTCAACTCACCCTTGACGGGTTCCCTTACAAAGGCTGATTCTCCCAAGGGTTAGTGTCTCACTTTCGTTATTTTTTCACTTAAGTCCTTTGGCTCTGTGGGACACTACACCACTCCCCCCCCAGCAACGGAGGTGCGTTCGACACAATAACTACTCTATTAAATAAATAAATAATAAAACTTTGATTTCTACCTATATATATACAATAAATAAATAAATTTTAAAACTTTGGTTACTACCTATGTACATAATAAATAAATAAATAATAATAAAACTTTGATTACTAACTATATATATACAATAAATAAATAAATTTTAAAACTTTTTGTTACTAATGAAATGGATATGAAAATAAATTAGGTGATAAGAAAATAAATAATGAGGTGAAAGATTAAAATACGGTTTAGTTAAAAATGTTAAAATTCGATATGATAAATAAATAAATAATTAAAACACGAGTTTAAAAAATAAAAAAGTAACGATCAGGACTAGATAACCGCACCACACCTCGTCATCAACCCATCACTTTCACCATATCGGTGTATCGCTCCGGGAACCTCACAATTCTCCCTCTTCGCGTTCTTCTTTCCTCCGGCGGTGGCGATGGTCGCGGGGGTGGCGAGGGTGCTGGTCGCGGTATTCTCCTGTCTCCGCGTTCATCATTCTCTTCGGGCAGCAGGTACGCAGGCTTCAGGCGATCAATGCTGATTCGATTCTCTCCCTTCTTCATTCGGACTAGAAAATGTTTGTCCGTTCGCTCCAGTACCTCGAACGGGCCCTCATATGGCGGCTCCAGCGGTTTTCGGACCCGGTCCACGCGCACAAAGACGTGAGAGACTGTATTGAGATCTTTATGTATAAAGTGCACGTCATTGTGGTTTCTTCGGGCTTGGACGGGTTCCCTTACAAAGGCTGATTCTCCCAAGGGTTAGTGTCTCACTTTCGTTATTTTTTTCACTTAAGTCCTTTGGCTCTGTGGGACACTACACCACTCCCCCCCCCAGCAACGGAGGTGCGTTCGACACAATAACTACTCTATTAAATAAATAAATAATAAAACTTTGATTTCTACCTATATATATACAATAAATAAATAAATTTTAAAACTTTGGTTACTACCTATGTACATAATAAATAAATAAATAATAATAAAACTTTGATTACTAACTATATATATACAATAAATAAATAAATTTTAAAACTTTTGTTACTAATGAAATGGATATGAAAATAAATTAGGTGATAAGAAAATAAATAATGAGGTGAAAGATTAAAATACGGTTTAGTTAAAAATGTTAAAATTCGATATGATAAATAAATAAATAATTAAAACACGAGTTTAAAAAATAAAAAAGTAACGATCAGGACTAGATAACCGCACCACACCTCGTCATCAACCCATCACTTTCACCATATCGGTGTATCGCTCCGGGAACCTCACAATTCTCCCTCTTCGCGTTCTTCTTTCCTCCGGCGGTGGCGATGGTCGCGGGGGTGGCGAGGGTGCTGGTCGCGGTATTCTCCTGTCTCCGCGTTCATCATTCTCTTCGGGCAGCAGGTACGCAGGCTTCAGGCGATCAATGCTGATTCGATTCTCTCCCTTCTTCATTCGGACTAGAAAATGTTTGTCCGTTCGCTCCAGTACCTCGAACGGGCCCTCATATGGCGGCTCCAGCGGTTTTCGGACCCGGTCCACGCGCACAAAGACGTGAGAGACTGTATTGAGATCTTTATGTATAAAGTGCACGTCATTGTGGTTTCTTCGGGCTTGGACGGGTCTTACTTGTAACATTTGTCGTCGCAGTCTCTCGGCGAAACCCGTCTCGTCCGTGGCAGGGAACCTCCGCTCCTCCAGAAATTCTCCGGGCACTCGTAGTGACTTTCCATATACCAGCTCGGCCATCGAGCACGAAGTCCCCTCTCGCAAAGCGGTCCGCAAACCCAGCAACACCAGGGGCAAACTATCGGTCCACTTCACACCGCCCGAGGCTCGAATAGCCGCCTTCAAGGTGCGGTGCAGTCGCTCCACCTTCCCGTTGCACTGTGGGTGATACGCGGTCGTCCGCTTCAACGTCACCCCCAAACTGCTCGGCCATTCTCGCAAATAGGGCGGACTCGAACTGGCGTCCACGATCTGTTATAATCACCTCTGGCACACCAAATCGCGATATCCAACAATCGACCAGCGTTCGGGCCACTTCCTCCGCCGTAATTGACGCCATCGGGGCAACCTCCATCCATGATGTAAATCTGTCGACGCAGGTGAGGCAGTAAGTTTTTCCTTCTGACGGCGACAAGGGTCCAACAATGTCCACGTGTATTACCGCGAATCGATCATCAGGCTCTTCGAACTCGCCTATCGGTGCTTTATTGTGACGGTGTACCTTATTTTTTGGCAGGCCAGGCACGTCTTCGCCCATAAGACCACATCCTTCCGCATGCTTCTCCAAACAAACCGAGACGCCACCAACTTGGTTGTTGCCCTCACTCCGGGATGTGCCAAGGAATGCAAGTTGTCAAACACTTGTCTTCGATATTTCGCCGGGACATATGGCCTCCGGACTCCTCCATATGACACGTCGCACCACAGATAGAGCCCGGGCGCAACCGATTGCTTCACAAACTTCAGTGAACCGTGGCCAGCAATCAGTGCCTGTAGCTCTTGATCTTTCGCTTGTTCACTCGCCCATTCCACGTAGTCGTTTTGGGAGATCTCATCTATTCGTGACAGGGCGTCCGCCACCACATTCTCACTTCCGCGCACGTGACGAATGTCGGTGGAAAATTGTGAAATATATTGAAGTTGTCTTAACTGTCTCGGCGATGCTTTTTCATTGTTTTGCTTGAAGGCGTAAATCAGCGGCTTGTGGTCCGTGAAGATAATAAACGGACGACCTTCCACCAAGTGTCGAAAGTGTCTAATGGCGTTGTACACTCCTAGCAGTTCACGGTCGTACGCGGAGTACTTCTTCTCGGCGTTATTCAGTTTCCTAGAGTAGAACGCGATCGGTTTCCACACGCCTTCTTCGCGCTGATTTAATGCGCCTCCCAATCCGAAATCCGACGCGTCCACAAATAAGGCCAATTCTTTATTGTTGCTCGGGAAATCCAATAAGGTCTCTCTGGACAATGCCCTCTTGCAGTCCTCGAACTTTTTCAGAGTTTCCTTCGTCCACGGCACCGGGCGCCTATCGTTTTTCTGGCCCCTTTCAAAAAATCGTTCAACGAGGCCTGATCCTCGGCCGCATTCTTCAAGTGTCGGCGGTAGAAATTTAGCATGCCGAGAAACCCCCTTAGTTCCTTAATTGTCTTAGGCGGCCGCTGTCCCTGGATCGCCGCCACACGCTCCGGATCAGGTGATATTCCCTCTGCCGAGATCAGATGTCCAAGGAAGGTGATCTTCTCCTTGCCAAATTCCGATTTATCGATGTTTATCCGAAGCCCATACTCCTGGAGGCGATCCAACACCATTGCGATATGCTCCTCGTGCTCGGCCAGCGTCACTCGAGGCTATCAGGATGTCATCAAGGTAAGAGAAGCAGCACCCCAGCCCCCGCAGGACGCGATCGACAAACCGCTGGAACGTACTCGGAGCATTCCGCAGACCAAAGGGCATATAGTTGAATTCATATAGGCCGAATGGGGTTATTATGGCCGACTTCTCCCGGTCCGCCGCAGCCAAGGGTATCTGGTAGTATGCCTGGTGCAGGTCTATCTTGCTGTATATTGAAGTTCCCTCCAATATCTGGTGTACATCGTCGATCCGCGGAATCGGGTAGCGATCCGGAACCGTACGATCATTCAGGCGTCGGTAATCACCGCACGCTCGCCACTGGCCGTTTTTCTTTTTTGTTAGATGTAGTGGGCTTGCCCATTGCGATTTAGAAGGCCCAATGATGCCATTTTCCAACATATAGTTAAATTCGCGCTTGGCGATTTCCAATTTTTCTTTGTCCAGCCGACGAGGTCTACAATACTGCGGGGGGCCGTCGGTCGTGGTAATAAAATGTTCGACGTCGTGCTTGATTTTTTCTGGTTGTAAATTAGGCTTCGCGATTCCGGGGTAACGTTTCAAAACGTTCAAAAATTGACCTGTCGTCTCGATGGTGTTCAGAAGATGTCCTGGATCAACCGCAGAGACCGACCCCCGTGTCGCCCATCCGGTGCCGCCGTCCACCAGTCTTCGGTTTTTCAAGTCCACCATCAAGTTGAAATGACTGAGGAAATCGGCTCCTATTATCGCACGATTGGTCTTCGCCACATAGAATGGCCACTCGAATTTTCTTCTTAGTCCTAAATCGACTTTCATTATTTTGTATCCGAAGGTTGGTATCACTGTGCCATTAGCAGCGTACAACTTCAGGTCGGAGGTCCCTCCAATCTGCCCTCTGGAACTCGGTATCACCGACACGTCCGCACCACTGTCAATTAAGAAGCGACGACCCGTTGTCCGATCCATCACGAACAGCCGATTTTCGAGGCCCGATGGTACTCCGACAGGTAATACAGCTTCTCCTATGCCCGCCGGATGCAGTTTTCCGCTTTTGGACGGCTGTTGGCACTTGTCCGAGTGACACTCTTTCCCAATAGCATTTCGGTCACGCCTCCGATCGGATATTCGTCCATGACTTCTCTCGCGCGATTTTAGTTCATAAACGTCTCGGCGGATGTCGTCAATAGCTCTTCTTAACTGGTCGAATTCTGATGCTCTTGATCTTCTCGCGGACTCGGACAATTCCGCCCGCAATTCAGCCACTTGACGCAGGAGTTCGGCGGTTTCAGAGTCTTCTTGTTTCGCTGTTGGCTTTGCGGACGCGTGCAGTGCAACCATCTCTCTTCGGCGCTCAAATGCTTCGTTTGGAATCGTCGCGGATGTCTCGGATTTCGCGGACATTTCGGACGTCGCGGGCGATCTTGCAGCCAAATGTTCAAAATCGGGGTCACCAATGTTGTGTTAATGTGTGGATGGGGTGTTGGCAGACGGGTAGTTCCGGACTCCGATGAGAGTGGAGGAGCTCTCACTGAAAGTTCCAGGGGCCGTTGGAATAACGAGAGACCCCCCTGGACTTCAGTTGCCAATTTAGAATGGCTGCCCTCGGAGTCAGGAATAATTTTTGTTAATAAAAAGCAAAAGTTTGATGACGGAGGCCGAGTGTGTTTATTCATTTACGTAGCACTTATTATTCAGATTTTACATAGTTCATATAATTCATCTACATTTTTTCTCG
>JAKCPI010014736.1:0-12081 GCA_023213315.1 Euborellia annulipes | reverse complement strand
TATGTTAAGAAAGAAAATACAAAAATAAAATGTTAACCCTTTATGAAAATGAAATATGCAAATTATAAATACCTTTTAATTGGAGTGAGATGAGGGGTGTGTGCCCTTTTATTCTCACTAATAGAATCCACCGAGATGGCTCCTTCCTCGAGATGAATTCAACTAAAAGACTTGCTTTCTTGTACGTAGGTTTACTTTTTTAAAAATAATTTGCAATTGCGTATGTGCTGTTTATTTTATAATAATGATGAATAATGATGACGAACATGGATGTTTTTTTTCTAAGGTCTCTCTTCTGAAACAAAGAAATATTTAGCTATTATTTTTTATCCTATTCAATCATTAAATATTCAATAAAGATTATTTTATTAAATCATTGTTTTATTTATCCCTTAATCCTTTCACAAATATCCTTTTTAATTCTAATCCTAATATTGGAATATTTATATTTGCAGAAAAATTATTTGACTCATCTTATGATAGAAATCATATAATTTAATTTTAATTAGAAATAAAAATCTGGTGTGTCTGAAAAAAAAACTGAAAAAGTACATCAGTAAAGTACTAGTACTTTTTGGCCGATTTTGATCAAAAGCTTATTTTCATGTTCTAGGTGGGTGTTTAACTTAAATATAAAATTTCAACCTCCTAGCTCAATTCCTTCATGCTTTAAATTGAACCCAGACTGACAGACAGACAGACAAACAGATACACAGACAGACCATGTCACGAAAACCACTTTTTTGCATTCAGAAGACCTCAAAACGTATACCAGATATAACAGATATAATTAATTGAGTAAAAAGTTATAATAAATTTCCCTGATACTTTTCAAAATTTCTTGATATTTCTATGATAATTCCCGGTCCCATTAAATTCTCAGATAATTCCAGGTTTTTAAGGTTTTCCAGGTCTAGCCACCCTGAATCAAGGGCGTCCGCAGGATATTTTGCAGGGGGGGGGGGCAAGGATTTTTTGCAGGGGGGCAAGTCACTTCCAGATAAGTTAAAAAAACGTATTTTGATATTAATAATGTTATACATCTCTTAGTATTTAAAGCTTTCTCACCGCGGCAACAGTATACATCCTGTGAAAGGTTTTTTTGTATTTTTTTTTTTTTGTTTTATACATTTTTTTGTATCATTTTAATTTTCCAGGGGGGGGGGCAAGTGCCTGGTTGCCCCCCCCTGCGGACGCCCATGCCCTGAATTAACATAGACATTTAGGTAAGAGAAAGTAAAAAAGCAACCCACCTCCAAAAAACTAACTGGTGGAACCCGAATCAAAAAAGAGAGAGAGGGAGACGTTTGTAGATTTAAATGATAATAAAATATAAAATGAGGGGGTTTTTATACCCGGGATTTTAAAAAAGAAAGAATGACCTTTCCCAGGAAAATGAAATTGTGAAAATTTGATTGTCAGGACTTACCCAGTGCAGAGAGAGAGCCCTGAGACGTTGATGCTCAAACGACAAGGAAGATGATGAAGTGAGAAGTCGACCTCTAGCAACAACCACCTCTGTAAAAGATAATAAAAATAATTATTATTATTTTCTTACTAAATATGATTCGTATGTTTGTGTGTGTGTATATATATATATATATGTGTTAACAAGGAGAAAGAGAATTAACAAAAAAATATAAAAATAAAATGTTAACCCTTTATGAAAGTGAAATATGCAAATAATAAATACCTTTTATGGTTTTGTGTGTGTGTGTGTGAGGTTTTATTCTCACGAATATCATCGCAATAGTAGAGATGCAAATCAGTTCACAATTAAAAAAAAAATTGAGTGTGCTGTTTCTTTGATCATAATGATGACTCACATGGATTTTTTTTTCTAAAAGCTCCTTCTTCTGAAACAAAATAAAAATATTTATTTATTAATATTATTTTTTATCTTCTTGTATTACCATATTTTACAATAAAGATTATTTTATCAAATAATTGTTTTATTTATCCCTTAATCCTTTTTCCAAATATTCTATTAATTACAGTATTTAGGAATATTTTATTCCAACCCCATTAAAAAGGATTCCTTATTAATAAATTTCAAAGGAAGAGGCAATATTTGTTTGATTATCTGATATAGTTAAATTATACTCCTAACTTTACTCTCGCACCCCTTATAAGCTGTTTATCAAAAAAAAAGTTTATCCCTTTCACGTTTGTAAATTTTCAAGTTGTTGATCTATTGCGTAAATGAAAGTAAAAAGATAAAATTTTAGACAAAGATTTCTATTATATAAATCGACTAGCATCCCTCAGCTTTCTCACAACCTGGACCGCAGACACAGGAGGGCCCCCCTGCCCGGGCCCTTTGCTCTCCTTCCTTAAAATTCTAATAAAAAATAATTTTCATGATTAAAATTTCAATTTCAATTTTTTTTTCCGGGCTCTTTAAGCTCAAATCTTAAAATTATATGAACGATAAATGATCACGCTGGAAGTATTTTCTAATATGAACTGAAAACGTGGCCAAATTGGGAAATTTTACTCCGGGTCTCACGTTAGATATTAAATATTAAATTGAAATTTTTTTTAAAAGACTTAAAAAGGCCATACACCCTTAAAATATTCCCTTGTTGAGTAAATAGCTAAGGAGGATGCAATATCTTTAAACAGTTAAATTCTGTAAAAAAGAAAACCGAGTAATTGAAATTTCTTTTGATAACTCCGACACCCTGTATTTCATTTTATTCAAATAATTTTCGAGATCTATTCATTTAAATAAGATATTAATATTCAACCTCAATTCGGATTTGACTAAACATACCCACACATTTGTTAACTATAATTTTATAATATCGATGATGGCAAATAATTATGAAATTAAAAATATGAACAGATTTATGCTGAGGAACTTTGACAGATGATACAATTTAATCTTTTTCTCTTTAGAATTAGAATTCTAGGCGCATGTCATTATTCTATTCTAATTAGCCCACGGGATATTATTTAAACCCCAACACAAGAGGGGGATACTCTACCACTGTGCTATGATCCAAGAACGAGAATGAATTTAAACATTCAGATGCTTTAAACCAGTGGTTCCCAACCTTTTTTGACCCATCGCCCCTTTCTGGAGGTTGACTAACACCTATCGCCCCCCCCCCCTTTACATTTTCATTGTATACCTAATTTTAAATTGAAGTAAAGTGTAAATAATAAAGCAGTTTTATTATTTTAAACAATTTTATTACCGTAGGCCTATATACAGGGCCACAGACAGACTTGACAGGCCCCGGAGCTACTTAGTAATACTTAGTAATACCCCCCCCAAAAAAAAAAAACTTAGTTTTTTTTTTTAGTATATAAAAGGCTATTGTGGCCTTCATGCCAACAATTTTTTACACAGTTTTCGACACAACTTTTGAAATAGTTATTCATAGCTTACAATATTTATTTAAATAAAGTTATATAAAATTTTTTCAAAATTTCCTAAACAAAGAGTTACAATAATTTATCGAGGCCAGATCCGGACAGGATTTCCTGGGTAATTTGTGGGTATGGAAAATTTTTGATTAGCCACTGAAATCTGCGTTTTTAGCTATCCTGAGTCGTGAAAAAGACTAAACTTGATTTGAGCTTAAAGGTCCCGGGGCCCCTGAGGAAAAAAATTTCAAGAAAATGATTTTTTTTTAATTGAAATTTTAAGATTTGAGCTAAAAGGGCCCGGGCCCTCCCATGAAAAAAATTTCAAAAATATGATTTTTTTAATTGAAATTTAGAATTTGAGCTAAAACTGACGTTTCAATTCTAGATTGGAATTATCTTCAGACTATTTTATTTTTATGATAATATTTTGTTTCTTCTATCCTGATCATCCTGTAAATAGGAGATTTTTTCTCTTTGATTTTTATTTTTTAAATTTTAGTAAATAATTTTTCTCCCTTTGAATACTCATCGCCCCCCAATCGCCCCCCGCTTATTTATCGCCTCCCTGAAAACCCAAATCGCCCCCTTGGGGGCGATCGCCCCCAGGTTGGGAACCACTGCTTTGAACATATTAAAATTGAGGAAGATAGGGTTATTAAAAATCTATCTTTTTTTATTAGTTCTTTAATGATAATTTTTATCAATAAAAGAAATGAGAAAGGTAGATTTATAGCTGGATAAATTTGAGAAAACAGGATGAATAAAGAAGAGCAGCTAGTATTTGTTTCATTTATTTAAGGCCCATTAAGCTTAAGCTTAATGGGCCCGTCATGAAAAATAAGCGGAGAAAAAAAAAATTTTTTTTCAATTTAAAAAAAAAAAAATAGAACGCGAAATAATCCCACTCTGAAATTTTCAGAGCATTTGTAGAAAAAATCAAAGTTTTTTATAAAAAAAAAAAAAAATTAAAAAAAAAGTGTCATTCATCCGGAAATTTTTGTTTTTTTCCGAAAATGTCAAAAAAAAACGTTCAAGATGAATCTGTAAAATTTTGTCATATTTTTTTCTGAAAAGTACATTTAAAGACAAAAATTTCAAAAAAAAATCGTCCCGATAAGTTAATTTTTGTCAGTTTTACGGTTATTTAAAAAAAAAATCGATGTTTTTTGAAAATGCTATAACTTTTTTTGGCTGGGTCGAAAAATCTGAAAAAATTCTCAGACACGTTTTCAATAGGGTCTAAAAAGATAACAAAGTTTCATCCAAATCAAAAATGGTCGGGTTCAAAAGTGGTTGAGTTGGCGTGGAATGCCCCATATATTAAAACAAATATCTTCCCTGTTCACCTGTGTTATTTATAATATTACAATTAGCTAAGTTTTTGTAAGGAAAGAAGAGTGGGGGTACGAGATTGTCAGAAAAAAAAATTTAAAAAAATAAAATAATATTAATAATAAGGTTATATATATTATATTAGCTATATAATTTCACCCCCTCCCACTGCAGCCTTTAGATTGTTGTGTTAATGTGGATGGGGTGTTGGCAGACGGGTAGGTCCGGACTCCGATGAGAGTGGAGGAGCTCTCACTGAAAGTTCCAGGGGCCGTTGGAATAACGAGAGACCCCCCTGGACTTCAGTTGCCAATTTAGAATGGCTGCCCTCGGAGTCAGGAATAATTTTTGTTAATAAAAGACAAAAGTTTGATGACGGAGGCCGAGTGTGTTTATTCATTTACGTAGCACTTATTATTCAGATTTTACATAGTTCATATAATTCATTTACAATTTTTTCTCGCCAACTATATATATTTGTTGGCCTCAAATTTCACTCTCTTTTAACACCTTAACTTTAAATGTCAGTCAAAAATTTATCTTAAATAATTTAAACTCACCCTTGACGGGTTCCCTTACAAAGGCGGATTCTCCCAAGGGTTAGTGTCTCACTTTCGTTATTTTTTCACTTAAGTCCTTTGGTTCTGTGGGACACTACACCACTCCCCCCCAGCAACGGAGGTGCGTTCGACACAATAACAACTCTAATAAATAAATAAATAATAAAACTTTGATTTCTACCCACATATATACAATAAATAAATAAATTTTAAAACTTTGGTTACTACCTATGTACATAATAAATAAATAAATAATAAAACTTTGATTACTAACTACATATATACAATAAATAAATAAATTTTAAAACTTTTGTTACTAATGAAATGGACATGACAATAAATTAGATGATAAGAAAATAAATAATGAGGTGAAAGATTAAAAAAACGGTTTAGTTAAAAATGTTAAAATTCGATACGATAAATAAATAATTAAAACACGAGTTTAAAAAATAAAAAAATAACGATCAGGACTAGATAACCGCACCACACCTCGTCATCAACCCATCACTTTCACCATATCGGTGTATCGCTCCGGGAACCTCACAATTCTCCCGCTTCGCGTTCTTCTTTCCTCCGGCGGTGGCGATGGTCGCGGGGGTGGCGAGGGTGCTGGTCGCGGTATTCTCCTGTCTCCGCGTTCATCATTCTCTTCGGGCAGCAGGTACGCAGGCTTCAGGCGATCAATGCTGATTCGATTTTCTCCCTTCTTCATTCGGACTAGAAAATGTTTGTCCGTTCGCTCCAGTACCTCGAACGGGCCCTCATATGGCGGCTCCAGCGGTTTTCGGACCCGGTCCACGCGCACAAAGACGTGAGAGACTGTATTGAGATCTTTATGTATAAAATGCACGTCATTGTGGTTTCTTCGGGCTTGGACGGGTCTTACTTGTAACATTTGTCGTCGCAGTCTCTCGGCGAAACCCGTCTCGTCCGTGGCAGGGAACCTCCGCTCCTCCAGAAATTCTCCGGGCACTCGTAGTGACTTTCCATATACCAGCTCGGCCATCGAGCACGAAGTCCCCTCTCGCAAAGCGGTCCGCAAACCCAGCAACACCAGGGGCAAACTATCGGTCCACTTCACACCGCCCGAGGCTCGAATAGCCGCCTTCAAGGTGCGGTGCAGTCGCTCCACCTTCCCGTTGCACTGTGGGTGATACGCGGTCGTCCGCTTCAACGTCACCCCAAACTGCTCGGCCATTCTCGCAAATAGGGCGGACTCGAACTGGCGTCCACGATCTGTTATAATCACCTCTGGCACACCAAATCGCGATATCCAACAATCGACCAGCGTTCGGGCCACTTCCTCCGCCGTAATTGACGCCATCGGGGCAACCTCCATCCATGATGTAAATCTGTCGACGCAGGTGAGGCAGTAAGTTTTTCCTTCTGACGGCGACAAGGGTCCAACAATGTCCACGTGTATTACCGCGAATCGATCATCAGGCTCTTCGAACTCGCCTATCGGTGCTTTATTGTGACGGTGTACCTTATTTTTTTGGCAGGCCAGGCACGTCTTCGCCCATAAGACCACATCCTTCCGCATGTTTCTCCAAACAAACCGAGACGCCACCAACTTGGTTGTTGCCCTCACTCCGGGATGTGCCAAGGAATGCAAGTTGTCAAACACTTGTCTTCGATATTTCGCCGGGACATATGGCCTCCGGACTCCTCCATATGACACGTCGCACCACAGATAGAGCCCGGGCGCAACCGATTGCTTCACAAACTTCAGTGAACCGTGGCCAGCAATCAGTGCCTGTAGCTCTTGATCTTTCGCTTGTTCACTCGCCCATTCCACGTAGTCGTTTTGGGAGATCTCATCTATTCGTGACAGGGCGTCCGCCACCACATTCTCACTTCCGCGCACGTGACGAATGTCGGTGGAAAATTGTGAAATATATTGAAGGTGTCTTAACTGTCTCGGCGATGCTTTTTCATTGTTTTGCTTGAAGGCGTAAATCAGCGGCTTGTGGTCCGTGAAGATAATAAACGGACGACCTTCCACCAAGTGTCGAAAGTGTCTAATGGCGTTGTACACTCCTAGCAGTTCACGGTCGTACGCGGAGTACTTCTTCTCGGCGTTATTCAGTTTCCTAGAGTAGAACGCGATCGGTTTCCACACGCCTTCTTCGCGCTGATTTAATGCGCCTCCCAATCCGAAATCCGACGCGTCCACAAATAAGGCCAATTCTTTATTGTTGCTCGGGAAATCCAATAAGGTCTCTCTGGACAATGCCCTCTTGCAGTCCTCGAACTTTTTTAGAGTTTCCTTCGTCCACGGCACCGGGCGCCTATCGTTTTTTCTGGCCCCTTTCAAAAAATCGTTCAACGAGGCCTGATCCTCGGCCGCATTCTTCAAGTGTCGGCGGTAGAAATTTAGCATGCCGAGAAACCCCCTTAGTTCCTTAATTGTCTTAGGCGGCCGCTGTCCCTGGATCGCCGCCACACGCTCCGGATCAGGTGATATTCCCTCTGCCGAGATCAGATGTCCAAGGAAGGTGATCTTCTCCTTGCCAAATTCCGATTTATCGATGTTTATCCGAAGCCCATACTCCTGGAGGCGATCCAACACCATTGCGATATGCTCCTCGTGCTCGGCCAGCGTCCTCGAGGCTATCAGGATGTCATCAAGGTAAGAGAAGCAGCACCCCAGCCCCCGCAGGACGCGATCGACAAACCGCTGGAACGTACTCGGAGCATTCCGCAGACCAAAGGGCATATAGTTGAATTCATATAGGCCGAATGGGGTTATTATGGCCGACTTCTCCCGGTCCGCCGCAGCCAAGGGTATCTGGTAGTATGCCTGGTGCAGGTCTATCTTGCTGTATATTGAAGTTCCCTCCAATATCTGGTGTACATCGTCGATCCGCGGAATCGGGTAGCGATCCGGAACCGTACGATCATTCAGGCGTCGGTAATCACCGCACGCTCGCCACTGGCCGTTTTTCTTTTTTGTTAGATGTAGTGGGCTTGCCCATTGCGATTTAGAAGGCCCAATGATGCCATTTTCCAACATATAGTTAAATTCGCGCTTGGCGATTTCCAATTTTTCTTTGTCCAGCCGACGAGGTCTACAATACTGCGGGGGGCCGTCGGTCGTGGTAATAAAATGTTCGACGTCGTGCTTGATTTTTTCTGGTTGTAAATTAGGCTTCGCGATTCCGGGGTAACGTTTCAAAACGTTCAAAAATTGACCTGTCGTCTCGATGGTGTTCAGAAGATGTCCTGGATCAACCGCAGAGACCGACCCCCGTGTCGCCCATCCGGTGCCGCCGTCCACCAGTCTTCGGTTTTTCAAGTCCACCATCAAGTTGAAATGACTGAGGAAATCGGCTCCTATTATCGCACGATTGGTCTTCGCCACATAGAATGGCCACTCGAATTTTCTTCTTAGTCCTAAATCGACTTTCATTATTTTGTATCCGAAGGTTGGTATCACTGTGCCATTAGCAGCGTACAACTTCAGGTCGGAGGTCCCTCCAATCTGCCCTCTGGAACTCGGTATCACCGACACGTCCGCACCACTGTCAATTAAGAAGCGACGACCCGTTGTCCGATCCATCACGAACAGCCGATTTTCGAGGCCCGATGGTACTCCGACAGGTAATACAGCTTCTCCTATGCCCGCCGGATGCAGTTTTCCGCTTTTGGACGGCTGTTGGCACTTGTCCGAGTGACACTCTTTCCCAATAGCATTTCGGTCACGCCTCCGATCGGATATTCGTCCATGACTTCTCTCGCGCGATTTTAGTTCATAAACGTCTCGGCGGATGTCGTCAATAGCTCTTCTTAACTGGTCGAATTCTGATGCTCTTGATCTTCTCGCGGACTCGGACAATTCCGCCCGCAATTCAGCCACTTGACGCAGGAGTTCGGCGGTTTCAGAGTCTTCTTGTTTCGCTGTTGGCTTTGCGGACGCGTGCAGTGCAACCATCTCTCTTCGGCGCTCAAATGCTTCGTTTGGAGTCGTCGCGGATGTCGCGGATGTCTCGGATTTCGCGGACATTTCGGACGTCGCGGGCGATCTTGCAGCCAAATGTTCAAAATCGGGGTCACCAATGTTGTGTTAAGTGTGGATGGGGTGTTGGCAGACGGGTAGGTCCGGACTCCGATGAGAGTGGAGGAGCTCTCACTGAAAGTTCCAGGGGCCGTTGGAATAACGAGAGACCCCCCTGGACTTCAGTTGCCAATTTAGAATGGCTGCCCTCGGAGTCAGGAATAATTTTTGTTAATAAAAAACAAAAGTTTGATGACGGAGGCCGAGTGTGTTTATTCATTTACGTAGCACTTATTATTCAGATTTTACATAGTTCATATAATTCAGTCTACAATTTTTTCTCGCCAACTATATATATTTGTTGGCCTCAAATTTCACTCTCTTTTAACACCTTAACTTTAAATGTCAGTCAAAAATTTATCTTAAATAATTTCAACTCACCCTTGACGGGTTCCCTTACAAAGGCGTGATTCTCCCAAGGGTTAGTGTCTCACTTTCGTTATTTTTTCACTTAAGTCCTTTGGCTCTGTGGGACACTACAAGATGTTAATGTAGAATTCTACAAACGAGACTAACATTTATTTATGGCTAATAATTTGCATTTACATATATTGTAATTAATATATTTAGGAAACTGACTTTAATACATGGATAGTTGAAACGGAATTGCTAAATTATACCCAGGTAGAGTATTTTCGAAAGTTAATTATTTCCTTAGGCTTTGCACATTAGGAGATTAGGTTTAAAACAATTCGCAGAGTGGCCCATCTGAGATAAAGTTCGGTAATCGGTTAATTAGATTTTAAAAAATGTTAAATCAATTTCGACGAGTTTTTTTAATTGTATTGAATCTATCTAAATGAACTGTTTATCGAAGCATAGGCGGGTCATGTGCATCTCTTTGCAACTGCAGGCTGTTTTAAATGAAATCGCTCTAAGTGATAAGATAATAATTAACTTGGAAAAATAATAAAGAAAATATTTGAAAATCAACTAAAAGATTTCAAAACAAATATAAGAAATAATTATATTAAAAAATCCTTAAAGCGTGCGCGTTGTATTAATAATTTTAAAATCATATATCTTAATAACAATAAGTTCAAATACAATTCCTATTAGAGTCCGTGACTATGGCATAGATAAAAATAAACCCCAGGGTCCTTCTTCTATTCCATCCAAAGCGTTGAGTTCCTTATCCCAAGAGATAATTACCAAAATATTCAAAATATTTTATCATTTATTATTTAGATTTTAGAAATATTCAAATCACTTAAGAAGCAATGAACAAGGCTTCAACTTATTATTAAGTTTATGTCTAGGAAAAAAGAAACTAAATTTCTATATGGGGGTAAATAAATAATTTAGGAAGCAATTATACAAATTAAATTGATGTGAGAGGCGTCCACTAGCGGCTGGTTTTATTCTCCTGTTCCTTCTATATGTATAAGATCCAGCAAAAGTCCTAATTTTAATTAAATATTAAATTTAAATTATTTTTAAAAGATTTAAAAAGGCCATACGCCCTTAAATTGTATAAATAGCTAAGGAGGATCTTTAAACAGTTAAATTCTGTTTTTACAGTTTCTACAGAAAATCGAGTAATTGAAATTTCTTTTGATAACTCCGACTCATTTTATTTAGATAATTTTCGAGATCTATTTCTTTAAAAAAGATATTAATATTCAATACCTCAATTTCCTCGGATTTGACTAAACTTACTCACGCATTTGTTAAATATAATTTTATACAATCGATGATGACAAATCCCAATAGTGAATTTAAATATATGAACAGATTTATGCTGAGGAACTTTGACAGATGATACAATTCAATCAATCTCTCTTTAGAATTAGAATTCAAGGCGCATGTCATTATTCTATCCTAATTAGCCCACGGGATATTATTTAAACCCCTAGCACAAGAGGGGGATACTCTACCACTGTGCTATAACCCAAGAACGAGAATGCATTTAAACATTCAGATGCTTTAAACATATTAAAATTGAGGAAGATAGAGTTATTAAAAATCTATCTTTTTTTTATTAGTTCATTAATGATAATTTTTATCAATAAAAGATAAATTTCTAGTTTAATTGGAATGGAAAATTAATTTAGCCCCTTGTGGAGGAAATCAAAGGGAATGTTTAGTTTTAAGAAAATTTTGAAAATTCTCAAATTTCAAAGATGAGCCACGTGTTCCTGTTTTGCAAATGAGTTCAAATTTTGCAGACATTATTTTTTAATGCAATGGAAAAGATCTCCCTTTATATTATAAATAAAGAGGAAAATTATTAAATAAAGGGAGGAAGAGATTTGTCTGAAGAACGAAATTATATACAAAAAAGAATTAATATTTTTTTTCTATTTTCATATTTTAATTAAAAGGGTAGAAATTTTCTCGATAACCCCGTACTGGTTGCATGCATTCATAATAAAGTTGTATTTAAACCCGATTAATATACGCCTTTGTTCAGGGCATTAACGGGGGAAATCGTTTACAAATAGAAGTTATTTTGATTTTTAAATTGCCATTAAAACATACGTGATTTTCACATTAATGCAATCCTCGTCTTAGCTTTTTGAAAAATAATAAATTTGGCCGCGAATAAAATATTGAAACAACTTCCACAAATTGTTTGATTAACAAAAATTATTAAATCAACTTGTAGGCGTTGATTTAATATTTTTTTTTTTTTATATATAATGAATGCGATTCCCGAAAGTGCGAGGCTCGACCGGTGATTTATTGTTAAAAATTCATATAAGTATTAATGACAATATGTTTATATATAAATTCTCTTAAAGAAACTGGCAA
>JAKCPI010014735.1:0-14828 GCA_023213315.1 Euborellia annulipes | reverse complement strand
GATAAATTATAATCTTGTTCAAATAAAATTGAATAAATCGGGATTTAATTGAAAAGTTTCAACATTCATATGGGATTAGAGAGATTTTTTTCATTTTTGGGCTGTCTGAACCAAAGAGGGACGAAATCTTGGCGTATTCAGTATGGAATACGATCATGTGATTATTTTATTGTTTTTTGAATGAAAATCTCTTGTACCTTTGAGAGAAATTTTCTTTAAAAAAAAAAACAATGAAATAATCACATTCGACAAAAACTCGCTTTGAAATTTAATATTACAAATAGGAAGCTGGGCAAAAGAAAAATGATTTACCCTGTCCAACATTGGGAAGTCTTTACAAAAGAAGACTAAACACTTGTGGGGGCAGTGTTTGCCGTAAAACCTGCAAAAGCTGAGTTGGCTGCCCACAAACTGCGATTGCATTGCTTAAATGATCAACGCCTCCTTCAAGGTCTCCTTGGGCAAGAAGCTCCTCGCCTAATTGAACCTGAAAAACAACAAAAAGCATTTGCCATTACTCTATCTCATATTCGGTTCTCTCTGATCGTCTCATTAAATAGAAAACTTCTCAAGAAAGAAAGTCGATTAAAAAATAAATAACAATCAAAGTCAAAGAATACAATTTTTATCACGAATTAATGAGATGTAGAATATATATATATATATATATATAAGCTACCAAATGTGTATTTACACAATGATAGCTATCAAGAGCTAGAGACAAATAATCTTGGTCTAACGTTAGAAGTAAACAAGTAAATAAATGCCCTTAAAAGAAGTTATCAGGCACATTACATGGCTAATTAACTACACATTGCTAGAGCATTTGCCACTTGTATTGATCTCTTGGCAAGGAAGGAAATGTGTAGGCCTACACCTAAATAACCAAAGTTTGACATCTTTTAAATAATGTGAAGCTTAAGCTTCAAGGAAGCAGAGAGAGATTTAAGTCCCGCTGACGTAGGAAAGAATTGCAATCAATTGTTTTCATTCCTTTTATCGGAAACAGAGAGGTCTAATATTTATTATTTGAGAATATCATATTATGAATGAGCAAGAGATAAGAAAAAATCAATAAAATCTTAAATTAATCACTTTTTGAGTAAATAAATAAAAAATTATTTTTTTTTTAAAGCCAATGTTATCGATTTTCTGCAAATCAAGCAATTTCATCAGCCAATTTTATGGATAAACACAATTGTTCCAAAAATATACACATTTCTTAAAAAGAAGCTTACAATTCCAATGATCGGCACAGTATTTGCGAAATATTCATTTGATTTGAAAAACGTCCCATAAGATTAATTATTTTTTAATTTAATTTAATTTTTAATTATTAATAATTTATCATTTTAAATAATAAAATCTTTTTTGATATTTTTTTTTAAACATCCTTCTAAAAATAGACTTGGGTTTCGTATAAAATATGTCTGAATAAAGAAGCAATGTATTTGATAAATGGCAAAATATTGCAATAATTCCAAACCTCCTGCAAGAAGAATCTCTGCACGGCCTCGTGATCCCGGAGGTCGGGCAATTGAGTTGTCTGTGACGAGGAGGCTGCGTTCTTCTGAGCTCTTCTCCCTTTATTAACAGCACAAGAGAATTTAAAAAATAGCCCAACATCCAAGCAAATCTCTCTACTTACGTTCTCTTAATCTCCTTTTAAAATTCGGATCACTTCGTCGTTTTTTATCAAAATAAATACAATAGCCAATAAATAATGTGCCGCATATTCCGGCTGCAATTCCAATTGCTGTTTTTGAAACCATAGTCATATTTTAATTTTAAATTTATATTAATTTCATTAGAATTCTTATATAAAAAAAAAATAAAAGATTAAAATTTAGTATTGGAATATCAATGAAATAAGAGAAGAGAATGAAAGCCGGAAGGCAAAGAGAATTGAAAAACGAGCAACTCGGAAATCGAATCAACTCCCCTAAATTGTTCAAATAAACAAAATATTTATTTTATTTTCAAAATTTAAATTTACAGATTCATTTGTAAAGAATAAACATTTTTTGATAATGTTTTTATTGATTTTTTTGATTATTTTGTCAAGTTAAAATACTTTTTCTAAATATTCTTTGAGTCGCATTGTTTAAGCGCCAAAATTGGAATTTATTTTCGTAAGGAAGGTTAGGTCGCCGCTTTTATATTTAAAATAAATTACAATACTTTCTCTTTATATTCTATACGAGAAAGTAAAAATGAATTAAAATTAGCAAATTGAATTTATATAAAGGGGAGGGTTTTTTTTTTTTATTTCATTAAGATTTTTTTCGGCATCAAAGGCCATTTAGACTCCGTCTCTATTTATTTCACTTGGATTGGTAGCCAATCCAATTGAAATAAATTCTTGTATGAAACAGGATGCGAACCCGCAGCCCTTGGTACAGAAGGCCAGCACGCTAACCCATACACCAAGGCTTGGCGGCGGGGGGGGGAGGGGTTGTATTGTTGTGATTAAAAAAAAATAAACTACGACTAATCCCCATTTTGTTTGATCTGTGTAACTGCTAAAAGGGGAAATAAAACAAACAAAACTTTGACTATGAAGATATATTTTACAAAATAAGGCAAATCGTTGGAGTGAAACCTCGGGTGGGTGGTCATAGACTGTGGAACGCCCCTCACTACTCATTAGTATAATATATACAGTATCAACCCTAAATAGCCTCAACAGGCAAGTGAAAATTTAAAAAAAAATAAGCCAAATGATTCATCATTTATTTAGATAGAAAATGCATCCAAAATTTTCTTATCTCGAAAAGTTTCATTTGAATTTCCTTGAAAAATTCAAAAACCTGGCCAGCCAATGTGACAATCTTGGGCCAGTATGTGGACAAATGCGCAATATACATTTTGATTGTTTCTAGCTAAAAATCACGAGAATTTCGTAATTTCTTACAAATTATCTCAGAATTAGAGTTATCTACATCGCAGATATAATCTATATTAAATCTCTGTATATCGTGTCAAATCATAGGTCATTTAGAGGCGCCAAGACGTTTATTCATTTATTTTCTCCAAAATTCTTCTCTTTTATTTGGCTCTTTGGTTCTTGACCTTGAACTTTTTTGAACTTTTAATGCAATTATTTAAAATATTAAAAATAAGTATTTATCTTATGATTAGAAGATATATTCTAATAATATAATGAACTTTTTAAAACGTATTTAACCTTTAAATGTCAACAAAAGCAAATCGCTGAAAAAATATTAATATATTTCTTGACAATTTGAATTCGATAAAATGAATTGTCATTTTCTTCGAATCTTGTAAGTTTTAAGAATTGACAAACAAATGAAATAAATAGGAATTGGGCCACACATGGCCTCTGATGCCGGAAAAGACAAAAAACATTATTTTATTTCCCTATTTGGATAATCTTTGAATTTCATTTGTCAGTTGTTTTGTTTTTAAGTTCTTTTTCGGTCCCTAATTATTTCACTTTTATTGGTTGCCAATTCCATTGTAAACATTTGTTACTCATTGGTAAAATCGATTCTTGCTTTATTTTTATTTTAATTCATAATTAAACAGCATACACTAACACTCCAATCATTTTAATAATTTCTCAAAAATATTTTCACAGACGCTTAAAAATTCCCAAAAGCCAAAAAGCTCACAATTCAGCCTATATAGTAATAAGGCCTTTCTCAAATAAAAAGCAAAATGATCAAAAATCATCGAATTTTCCAAGAAATAAATTTTATAAATCCTCGATTTTGGCAGCTGTTTTTGCATCATCTGGATTACTTTATTACAATCGAGGTAATTTTTTTGTTTTTTTTCAATTATGACAATTTGAGATTGAAATTTCCCCAAAAATAAATGTTTATTTATATAATTTCTATTCTAGAGCGATTCAATGCATTTGCAAAGGCACAGAAAGATGAGAAAAACGTCCTGGGTCCCATCTGCCCTCGTCCTGGTGCTGAAAGACCTGAACTTCCTTTCTATAAGAAATCCGAAGTTGCTCAACGAGATGGCCAAAAAGGCGGACCTATTTGGGTCACGTTCCGTCAAGTATTTATCTATTTTCTAATTCTCATCTATAAAACACAAGACTTTAGTATTTGAACCCAAAGAGATGTCCAAATCTCGTCGAGTTGATGTTTAAGATGACCACCCCGCCAAGTGCCAAGTAAATTTGCTACAAAGCACATGAAAGCTCCAAGATACCGTGGAACTGCTTAGAGCCCTATGTGATGCGGGAAGTGAAAAGGGACCTCTTGTCGGAAATTGAGTATTGATATTGTAGAGGATAATTTCCTGAACATTTTAAGACCAAAGCCACTCTGATATCTTAAAAACTAAAAGCCTTTCAAAGTTATAGATATAAAAAAACGGGATTTTGAGCAAAACGCATTTAAACACAATGAAAAACTATTTAAGGTTACTAAATAGATTATTTTATAATATTTATCGGATTCTCATCTCTAAAATTACAGAATAAAACTATATAGTAAACGACAAAGATGATGAAGAATGTGGCTTTTTAACTTAATATGGTTAGCGGTTAGATTCAGCCTATTTAGAAAAAAAAAAAATTTTAAACAACTAGGGAACTTTCTCGGCTTCGGCTCGGTTAGTATCGGTCCGAAACCGTTCAGTTCGAAGCGATTGAATATTACTTAAAAAATAAAAATGAGCAGCCGAAGGAAGTAAAAAGTGACAAATTTGTATTAACTGACAATTTTTTTATGAAACGTGTTGACAATCGTTGTAATTGAACTGCTTTTCAGCAGTTGACAATTTATGTCAATTTTTGACAATTGTCGGATTGTCATCCTTTATGAAATAGGGCCCAGACCGCCGGTCGCCTCACTCCCTTTCCCGACAATTCAGAGCGGATGTCCAGACTCCGTTACGGAAGCTGAAAAAGCTGTTATTGTGGAAAATAAATCACATTTCTATTTCCTCTATTCATCAGACTTATTAGAATGAATTGCGGTTTTTTTTTTTTGTTTTATTATTCTACAAAATATTTTTTTATAGGGGGTCTACGATATCACTGACTTTGTGGCAAAACATCCTGGAGGAGAGAAAATTTTAATTGCTGCTGGAAGCGCGTTGGAACCCTTTTGGGCCTTGTATGCCGTTCATCAAAGTGAACAAGTCTTTGAAATGTTGGAGGAATTACGAATAGGTAAAGATTAAGAAAGAACAATTGCGGTCCGTAAAAAGGACTTGGAGTATATTCCCGATGACTATTTATTTTTATTTAAATTTATAGTCTTTTATCGGATCGGCTGCTCTGGCCGGCGGCTTTTTCTTTTCCTTCTTTTGTTGCATGCTACCTGGTTTGTCTTCTTGGTTTTTTTAAACTTTTTTCTTTGTTTTAATAAATAATCACACGTCTTGATAAAGTAGTCCCCTAAAAAGAAGTTATTTTCCAATTAAAAGACCAAAATAATAAAATTAATAAGAGGATAGCAAATAAGAGATGCAGCTAAGGTTTTTTTCTTTATTTTTTTAATTCACACAGCTGACATTTCGGTTCCGTGTTTGAACCATCTTCAGAGCTGGTGAAAATAATTAATACAAAGTATTTTACTTTATTATACAGGAATTTTATTGCCAGGCAACTGTTGTGTGCACATTCTCACAGTTTCGGTCCAAAAAGGTCCATCATCAGGCCTGAAAGATACAAATTGCTCTCTTAAACATCATGCAACACCGGGCCAATTTTTCATATATATATATATTTCATGAACTCCATCATACCAATTTAAAAGAAGTAAACCTCTAATTATAAAAATTGATAATTTCTCTTTCGTCTCCTTTTATAATTCATTGATTTAGGTAATATTTTTTTTTTATCTATCCCTGGTCATCGCTTACTTATTTATTATATAAAGGTTGGTTCAACAATGTATAAAATCCACTATGACACTTTGATAATGACTTTTCGCCAGCTCTGAAGATGGTTCAAACAGGGAACAGAAACGTCAGCTGTGTGAATTAAATAAATAAAGAAAAAAACCTTAGCTGCATTTCTCATTTTCTACCCTCTTATTAATATAACATCACAGCTATAAATTGCTTTTTTGCAAAATAATACTATGGCTATATGATTTTATCAAATAGTTTAGGCTGGGCGGACACGGTCGATTTTTGTGTATTAAAAAATCGAGTTGATCTGCAGTTGCGGGTGCGCACCTGCATTGAACTTAATGCATTTATGTCCATCGACTAATCTATCGCTCGACTAAACATCGACCGTGTCCGGTCAGCCATAAAGTCAACATGGAAGTGGAGCTAGGACTAATTATTACTATTAAAAATAAATAATGAATTCTTTTGGCAATTCAGGCAATCTAACGCGAGACGAAGCCAGAGAAAATGCGGAGAACTCAGATGATCCTTATTTTGCTGACCCCCATCGGCATCCAGCTCTGAAAGCGGCATCTAAAAAGCCTTTCAATGCCGAACCCCCATTGGAAATCCTAGCGGATAATTTTATAACTCCCACGTGAGTAAAACTAAATCACGATCTTATGCCTTTTCCATTGGAGCATGAATACGTCTTATTCTCTTATCATATCAATATTTCCTTTCTCAAAGACCCTAAATATTTATCATATTCTCCTTAAGCGTGTAGCTAAAGTAGTTGATTTATTTGGAAGAAAAAAAAAACCTTATATTTCCACCAGTTTAGAAATTTCGTCCTTCGTCATTTGACATCCAAAGGCTTTTTTCTTTGCTGCTCCCTCCCATATTTGCTCTTCCTACTGAAGATGGCACGCTAAGCTGCCGAGACCTGCGTTAGCTCAGATTCATTTGATTTACCTTTTAGCACTCTATTAAAAAAAAAAGAAGAAAGAAAAATTAAGTAATAATATATTTTTTAATGATTAATGTGGTCCTGCTTAGATCAAATTGGCTTTCCGCCACCGTTTTTAAGTTAATTTTTCCCTGAAAAACTTGCCAATATTAATGAAATGGTAGTTCCCGTATTGTTCAGTCGCGCCCTCGTCCGGCCACACTCTCTAGACAGCTCTCATTATAATTATTAAATTATTTTCGAGCCCTTTGAAGTTGAATTCCCAGGCTGTTCTCCCCTCCGGCGAAATGTTTCAAGATTCTCTTGTCTTGCCATTCTCTTTTCTTTTTATAGAGATTACCATCGTTACTAAAATCCATTATTCTTTCATATGTGACGTCACGTTTATCCTAAACACCGTCATTCCTATATTCTTTGTTCCTAACTGGAACAATGAAAAGAGCCTCTTGAATCTCCTCTCCCTTTTACTCTAATCTTTTTATTTGATTGGCCTTCGGACCTCACCCCCTCCCCTCTTCACTTTGAATGAAGATCTTAGTTTTATGTTTATCTTTTATTTAGTTGATTCTATAATTAATTCTTTAGCAAAGGTTTTTTTAATTCTAACTTAGGCTTAAATCATCTTTTTTCTTTGTTGATCTGCATTTTCTATTATTCTTCATCTCCCAATTCTAATGTTTAATAAAAAAAAAACAAAACAGAATGCTTATTAAAAGAAGTATCATACTTATATATAATTGCCTTAAAAGCGTGTCCGATGTGTGAAACAACCAATCAGGCCTCAGGGATAGCGCTGATTGGCGAAATACAGAGAGGGCGGAGCCGGAGAGGCAAATTCAAATTTTTTTTTAACCAGGAGAGATATCAATTTGGTTTCTTCCCTAAAGCCTTCCCTTGATAAGAATCTAAATTCATGTTTCAGAGTTTTTTTTAAATTCGGCAGCCCACCCCCCCCCCCCCGAAATTTTTAATTCTTCTGTTTCTTCAAATATAAACATGCTTTTTTGGATTTAAAATTCTTGAATGAATATCTATCAAGGGATTTAAAAGTTTAAATATTTTTTGTGTAATTGCCCCCCCCCCCCCGAAATTTTTAATTCTTCTATTTCTTCAAATATAAACATGCTTTTTTGGATTTAAAATTCTTCAATGAATATCTATCAAGGGATTTAAAAGTTTAAATATTTTTTGTGTAATTGGCCCCCCCCCCCCCCGAAATTTTTAATTCTTCTGTTTCTTCAAATCTTAACATGCTTTTTTGGATTTAAAATTCTTCAATGAATATCTATCAAGGGATTTAAAAGTTTAAATATTTTTTGTGTAATTGGCCCCCCCCCCCCCCCGAAATTTTTAATTCTTCTGTTTCTTCAAATCTTAACATGCTTTTTTGGATTTAAAATTCTTCAATGAATATCTATCAAGGGATTTAAAAGTTTAAATATTTTTTGTGTAATTGGCCCCCCCCCCCCCCGAAATTTTTAATTCTTCTGTTTCTTCAAATATAAACATGCTTTTTTGGATTTAAAATTCTTCAATGAATATCTATCAAGGGATTTAAAAGTTTAAATATTTTTTGTGTAATTGCCCCCCCCCCCCGAAATTTTTAATTGTTCTGTTTCTTCAAATTTTAACATGCTTTTTTGGATTTAAAATTCTTCAATGAATATCTATCAAGGGGTTTGAAAGTTTAAAGACTTTTTGTGTAATTGCCCCACCCCCGAAATTTTTAATTCTTCTATTTTTTTAAATATTACCATGTTTTTTTGGATTTAAAATTCTTGAATGAATGTCTATCAAGGGGTTTAAAAGTTTAAAGATTTATTGTGCAATTGCCCCACCCCCGAAATTTTTATTTTAAAATTCTTGATTTTTTTTAATAGGTCCCTGTCCGCCTGATTTCATTTGCATGCCCGTTGGCTCGAATCAGTTTATTAAAGGGAAATTTAGGCTTGCTTCTTGCCCGTAATTTTCTCATGGCCTTCAAAACCCAGAGGCCGGGCAGGGCGAATACTCAAATTTTAAACTTGATTCATTGTATTTTCATTTAGGCAAAAATAATATGGGTTTTAAAATTAAGAGAAAAACTACTGATCACGTATCGAGACGCCGCCCGCCAGGGCCAAGTTGAGTTGGGCGCGGCGAAGCCGCGCCTTTCTCAACTTGTCAAGTATATAAAATAGCAACCATCTTTCAATTTGTTTTTAGTCATGCATGTGTACTAACATTTTGGTATTTTTTCCCTCAAATATCAAATCCCTAAATAAAAAACAAACAAACAAACATATAGTTCTAAACGTGACGTTGATAGAGATCTTTTCTACGTGCGCAATCACCTGCCAGTGCCCGAAATCGAAGCTCAAGAGTATCGCCTTGAAATAAGCGGCCCAGGAGTTCCAAATGGCTCGATTGAGATTTCGCTAGATCAACTCAAGAAATTGCCTAAACATACGGTGACAGCAACGGTGATGTGCGCAGGCAATCGACGAAGTGAAATGACCAAGGTACAAAAAAATAAAATAAATTAATATCTTGTAAATAATTGTGACTTGTTTTTTAGGTGAAACCCGTGAAAGGTTTGAATTGGGGCGCAGCAGCCATCGGGAACGCCTCCTGGACTGGCGCTCGATTTAATGATGTTTTAGCCGCATTTGGATGCAAACCCGATAGCACAGTTAAACACGTGCATGTGAGTTCACAAGCTTGCCTCCTCTTCAATTTCTTTTCGATCGTACCATTTTTGTGTTTAGTTTGAAGGACTCGATTTGGATGCCACGGGAGTTGCTTACGGCGCCTCCATTCCTGCCGAAAGGGCGTTTGATGATAAGAGTGACATCCTCTTTGTTTATGAGATGAATGGACAGCCTCTCTCAAGAGATCACGGCTTCCCTGTTCGAACTCTCGTGCCAGGAACGGTTGGCGCCAGAAATGTTAAATGGTTAGGTAAGCTCTAACGAACAGCGTTCTGTGTGTCGTCTTGTCTCCTTTGGAGCCATTGACAAGAGTGTTTGTTTGCTTTCGGGCTTATTATTAAGGTCGGTTGAGGTTTACTAAAGCTCACACCTAATTAAAGAAGGAAAACGGGATATTGGATTGGGATATTTCGTCCCTAGGTGTATGGGAAAACGAAGTTTCTTAAGTTATGTAACATTCAAGTTTTACTATTATACAATAGCATAGTTAATATACGTATATATATATATATATATGTAAGAAAGCATTAACGAAACAAAAAAATTATAATAATATGTTTCAGCTGTCCTGAAAAAAAACAACCATTATTAAACCTTTTTAAAGAAAAATAAACTGCTGTTTTACTACCCTATTCATGTAGAATTGCTGACGTTGAATAATTAATATTTTGCAGGCCGAGTAGTTTTCTCCGGAGAAGAGAGTCGATCGCATTGGCAACAAAACGACTATAAAGGCTTTAACCCGAGCGTTGATTGGGACACCGTCGACTTCTCCAAATCACCTGCCATTCAAACTCTTCCAGTTACCTCGGCCATTTGCTCTCCCGCTAATGGGGAACAAGTTGTGCTCAAGAATGGCAAATTATCTTTAAAAGGTAAAAAAAAACTCTACATTTTTTTGTTTTTATCTTTAATACTTATTAAAAAAAAAAAAAAAAATTTAAAGGATACGCCTGGTCTGGTGCTGGAGCTGGAATTGTTCGAGTTGATTTGACAGCGGATCGCGGGGAGACATGGCATGAAGCCCAGTTAGAATTTCGAGAGGAAAACTCTTCTCCGGGGAGGCAGTGGGCATGGACCCTTTGGTCTGCAGAGATTCCGCTACCAAAGGGACAAAAACAGGTCAGCATCCGAGATTTGCTCTCAAAAAATCTCCAATCTTCATATTTTGATTCTCTTTTAGGTTGAGATTTGGTGTAAAGCCGTCGATTCTAATTACAATACCCAACCTGAAGACGTCAAGCACATCTGGAATCTTCGAGGCGTTTTAAGTAATGCGTATCATAAAATACAAATTAAAATTTCATGTTAAATGGGATACAAAAAAAACATTCACTGATGAAGTTATTTTTCAAATGGGAAACTTTTTCGAGGTCAGTATAGCATCAGGGCATTCCTGTTGGCTTAGTCTATCCTAATACGTATAGAGTCTTTATTATTATATATACACCCAGGGATGGGCGTTAATCAGTTACATGTATTTGAAATACAAGATACCAAATACAATATTAATTGGTATTTTGTATCTCGTTACAGCATAGGCAAAGTAATTGCTATCTTGTATTTCGTTACATTTTTTTAGTAATTGGTATCTGAAATTCGAGATACCAAATACTTTTTTTTTTTTTTTTAATTTGCCGCCGTATAAAAAGTCTTGGAGAGGAATCTGAAATCTTTTTAATTTATTTAATATTACTGTATGTAATCGTCGTGTGGGTTCTCTGCTCCGAATCTTATTTGTTAGTAAAAACCAGTAACGAGAAGTCAATCAAACCGCCAAATTTTCACTCTTCGTTAAAATACTTTTTTGCTTTCTTCTTTCCACCAGCTCTCAAAGACTAAATCTTTGTTCTTCTGCCCCAGTTGAAAGATTGTTTTCATTTGCGGGTTTATTCATTCTCCATCAAGGTCCAGATTATCCGACAAGACTTTTGAAAACTTGGTTTTTTGAAACCTTTTCATATATTTATAAATAAATTTTTTTTAAATATCATGATTAATTTTATTGTTTTCGATTTTCCAAAGGTATTTTCCAATCAGCGTTGGGCGAATTTTCTACTTTACTTTGTCTACACAATTGTCTACGCGTAGACAATGTATGTAGACAAATGAACAATATCCATGTAGACAAAGAGGACAATTAAAATTTAAAAATTTGGCGGGACTAACAACACCATAATTTTTTATGTATCGTCACAAATATAATTTTTGATACTAATATACACGAAATCAATAGGTAAAGAGTGATTTTACAATTTTTTTATTCCACTTTAAGCGAGAATATTGGAGTAACGAACATTAAATTTTATATATATATATAAATATAAGGAGATATTGGGTGAAAAAGAAACATCTGCCAGCGTTGATAATGGCGGTATTCTTAATTTTAAGTGACTTTTATTTGAATTAGATATTAGAAGCTGTATTATGCAGGATGTTTTAGCAAAAAAGACACACTGCAATATATTTTTCATTTTGTTTCCCTAATTCAAATTTTAATTCATTAAAATGTCTGTTTATTGGTCTTCCGCGTTTAGACATTTTTATGTGTATGAATTTCTAGGCTGTTTCTAGAAATGACAGATCACTGATCTGAGATGAGAGCCAATGAAAACAAGCGCTGAGCCATTTGTCTACATTGTCTACGTCTTTGTCTACATTGTCTACTTTGTCTACATCATGAAGTAGACAAATCACAATATGCTTAATTTGCCCAACACTGTTTCCAATATAAGTTTAGCTGCCACTTTCCTAAACTAAATTTATTTAGGGTTCCAGAATTACCCCACCAAAAAGAATTTTAAAATCAAGGAAAAATTTGTTTGTAATTGGTATTTTCAATGTATTTGAAATACGTAATTGGTATTTTGTATCTCGTTACACAAACCCGTGAATAATTGGTATCTTGTATTTCGTTACAAAAATCTGAAGTAATTGGTATTTTGTATCTCGTTACTCAAAATCGAGTAACTTGCCCATCCCTGTATACACCTATGTCTGTCTGTATATGTATATGGATAATACATTAATATTATAAGTGATATTCTTATTTGAATAATTTCTTTAAAAAGGAATTTTATAAAGTCTTCCTTGAAATATATATTTTATTAATCAACAAAAAAAAAATGTATATAAAATTTAAATTTAAAAAAATACCAATATTATAAACAGAAAGGGGTTTTTATTTCCCTCTCCTCTCCCTCTCACCTATTCCGTTAGGCCAACTCGTACATAGTCGTCGTAGATTACAGGCTACAAAGTCCGCAGGTGGCTGGGCTTCAATTCATTCATGCACAGGGTTCGTTGTGGCTGCATAGGCCTACTCACTACTCACTTGGCTGGACACTAGAACACGTAAGAGCTCTCTGTGACATGGACCTCCCCCAGGGGAGACTTCATGCAAAACCATCTTCGATTTCTTCTTTTCCCCCATCTGGGAAAAAGCTGGCGTCGTCACAGGAGAGGAGTTCGTTCAAAATCGAAGTTGTGATCGTTATAATGACTGATGAATGATATTATAAGTTAGCACATCTTTCCCAAACTGTGCGCCCTGGCGCCCCAGGGGCCGCGGTTGTTCTTTTGGAACGCTCTGAAAATTTTATTAATTTTTTGCTGTTAGTTGAAAAATTAAAAAATCAGGAGTTTTAATTATTTATTAAATAAAATTGCAAACATGCGAGGTATAGATTCATAATATACACATACAGAGATGGAATACTTTTACGACCACCCCATTTAAAAATATTTTTTTTAATAAAAGTAAACATTAATTCAAAATAAGGGTGGAAATGCTTTAAGATCATTTGATTTAAACAAGTTTTAACATTAAAAAACAATTTTAGTAATCGATTGACTTTCTACTAGGTTGAATTAAGCAAAATAATCTGTCATTCATTGAATTAACTAATTTGTTATTGTATTTTGCTTAACATTTCTACAATTATTAATTAATTAATTTGAGCCTTGAGATATTTTTCAAAAATTCGTCCTCTTCAAAATAGTTCGAAATCTTTAAGCTAGAGGTAAATATAAAATTTCTCCCATGTCACGTCTCTTTTCCCTATCTTTGAAATTATCTTCTCTGCTTCCTCTTATATATCTTATTGAAAATATTTTTTAATTAGGGATTTAATCTATTTTATTATAAGTTGATTATTCATAAAGTTTGTGTTTGTAATTTTCGACATTTCCCGTGCAAATATCTCTAAACACAAATATAATTTAGTAGAAGGTGAATTGCCTAAACTCTAACACGGTTCGTTGCTTTGATCTCTTGAAACTGACATAAAAAATTTCTTATTTTTTTTTAGATTTACTCAGACAAATTTCGTAGATTATTTTGTTTCAAGTTGAATTATCCAAAACAAGCCAGAATGGAATTTCTTCAAATTGAGATTAAAGAAGAAGCCAGTGATGTCAATTATCCGATACATATAGGTATAGAATTTTTGATTTCTTTTACAATTACTAACATTAAGGCATTTATTTCTTTTTAAAATTAGAAAAATTATTATTTATTTCATTTCTATAAAGAATTAAATAGTCAACAATTATTAATTTTATCAATAATTGGGCAAACAAAGTTTGACATCTGACATAGGCCTAGCGTTAAATACAAAATTACTTGCACATTCAAATAAAATCCTTGCTGTCTATATGGCCTAAGATGCCGAAAAGATCTAAAAGAAAAATTACGAAATTAAAATAAGAACTCTGAACCGATTCTAATTAATTTACGAAAAACCGTTTGAAGCTATTCCATCCCCTCGTTTGTTTTCAAATTTTCAAAAGATGAAATGTCCTACTAAAGGCCTACTAATCAACTTATTGATCGTCTCTCTAGATATTTACAACTCGCAAATGTTCCATAGTGTAAACAATTTTCTTGAATAAAATTGATTTTCGTTATGGCCAGCTACCAAGAGCAAGGAATTTGAAGTTGCGAGATATTCTCAAATAAACATAAACAGTCAAATGTGATATCCCATCCTAAGAAAAAAATTTATAAAAAATATCTGCCCAGCTCAAAGAGCAATGGAAAGGGCCCTTAAGACCGAATTTCCAACAAAGATGGGGGAATTACAAAACGAAAAGCGGAATTGAGCACACCATTCCCTCGCAAGAATCTCTGATAACATATGGATCAAGGAATTTCTCGAATGGAGATCACGTCAAGATTCTTTTCGAAGAAGAGGTCGGCTCCACCAGGGCCCTATTTCATAAAGCTGACAATGACAGGTGACAATTTGTCGAGTACCTGTTTCATAAAAATCCGCTCTTGACTTAATTGTCAAGTAAAAAAATGACATTTTTGTAAAATTGTCATTACAATTTGTCACTTT
>JAKCPI010014734.1:0-44283 GCA_023213315.1 Euborellia annulipes | reverse complement strand
TTTGGCGTAGTAGGCAGCGTGCCTACCTCCTATATCAAACGTCGCGGGTTCCGGACGAGGCAGTCCGATGATCCATCAAATGGCTTAAATAAGAATGCCTGGACCCCTATATGTATATTTATATAATAACGGTTATCGTCTAAAGTCTTAAATGGCCTGAGTTGCCGAAAAACTGTGTGAATGTGTGTATGAGTGTGAGTGTGAATGAGAAAAATGTGTGAATGTTTTTTTTTATAAAAAAAAAAATCGTTGGAATTTTGAGAAAATGAAAAACTGAAAAAGTACATCAATAAAGTAGAGACTCTACTCACACAGACAGACCATGCCTGTCCGTGACAGACCGGGAAAACCACTTTTTTGGATTCAGGGGACCTCAAAAGTGAAGATCCATCAAAATCTCGACATCGAATTTTTGACATTAATCCAATACTTTCTCTCTATATATATAGAGGTAAGAGAAAGTAAAGAAGATGTCTCGAACTGTAATTTAATTTTTATTCCAAAAGGCTTTTTTTTCTAAATTACCAATTAAAAGAAATAATTGAAAAGTTTTGAAGCGTAAAGAGAGAGAGAGAGAGAGAGAGAGAGAGAGAGAGAGAGAAGGTGGTTGGTTTGTTCCTTGCAATGAGCGTTCCATTTTTTTTTTTTTTTTTTTGTTTTTGTTTTTTCGTCTAGTTCTCATAACAAATAAGAAGGAATCATCTGATGACCAATCTCTCTCTCTCTCTCCTTTTTTTTTTTTTTTTTTATATTCGTTTCGACATTTTCTCTCTCTCTCTCTCTCTATTCCTTAATTAAAAAGAGATTTTAATTTGTTTAAGTTAAATTGAACAGTGAACAATTTCCAAGTAATTAGTAACTTTTTTCTCCTCTCTCTGTCTTTTCTTCATCACTCAAATTTTTGTAATCTTAAATCAAATTACAAAAAAAAATTTTTTTTTTTCTTTAAAAAAAAAGAAGAGAAATACCAGATGATTCAGAAAGTTTATTATTATTATTTAAAATTCCTACCGGGATCCCCGTTTATTTACCCGAGGTGCTTACGTGCACGAAGTCACACCTCATACCCAACCGGCCTCTGGCCGTAGCCATCTACGGGCACCCCGTGAAGTTATACTGTTAAAAAACTTCCAGAAAACTTCCTATACAACTCTGTTAAACTGTTTATGAATATTCATATCGGATATATGAGAAAATTCAATTTGTTGCCAAACTAACAAATTTCTTGTATATTTTAAAATAAATTATTTTGGTAAAAATTGTCAATTTTAATTTTAATTTCTATAGCTATTTAGTTGAATTACTTTATAAAAATTATTTAATTAGTATGATTTTAATATACTTCATAAATATTTAAATAGTTTAGAGCGCGAATTTCAAACCAGAATTTAATAAATTTAGATTTGTGAAATAAATTTTAAAAGAATAATTTCAATTTTCCTTAAAATAATATTAATAAAAATTCCTTGAGGTAGTCCAGTTATTTGAGAACGTTTAGACCAGTGATTCTCAACTTGTCGCGGTACACTTTTAACGATTTCAAAATTTGGCGGCACACAAAGAAAAAGATAAGTTTAAAAAGTTGGTAATTTGTTCATAAACTTTTATATTAATTTTTTTCATATCCTGGGTATATTAATATTAAATCACCGAAGTATATGAAAAATGATTGAACATTCTTATTTTTTTTTACAGTGTACATCATTTCCTATCTCTAGCTCCTCCTCCTGCTCTCGTCTCTAGCTAGTGAACTAATCCTTATTGCTGGTTCCAACCGGCTCCTTTTATCCAACCTATTCTATGCTATGGAGGATGTCCTAGTTGAGGAGGGACTCCCTCAGCACCGGCGTGTAGCCTACTCCTTTCGAAGAATGCATCACTGAGAGGGAATCTTCTTTACGGCCCTTCCACAGGACGGGATGTCACAGCAACTCCCTCTCCTCGTAGAGTTGCCTGGAGGCTATTGTGATGAGATCCTATATTCCAATCCACTGCCTGTCTGAGGATTTGTTTGCATTAAATAAATATTTCTATTTAATGCCCAGGCTTTGAACAGGGATCTTCTTTGTAGAAGCCGACACCCTAGCCCGCTACTCCAGCGAGCGCCCTGTTTCCTTTTTTTTTTATAAATATAAAAATAATTATTATTTAATATAATTGTATGTTTCTCGGCATCACTCATCAATCTTCGATTATTTAATATATATTACTAGAAAAAGAAAAAAAATTACAAAGAGAAACTAACTAAAAAGAGAATTGCTATGAATATATTAGATGATATAAAGTTGAGTTTTTTTTTCTTTTCTCTTCTAAAAGATTAATTAATTCCACGTGACTTCAAATTTTATAATATTTGTAAATTCTCTGTGGAATTACTGTTTGAACTTTCTAGAGAAAGAACAAAAAGATATTTATTTATTTAAATCACACAGGAAATAAAGAAGATGAGAACAATTTTCTCGACGAATTAGAAAATATCTAAAAGATAGGAGGTCAGGTCATTTAGAAGACATTCTTCTATGAAATAGTCCCAAATACTAGGAGTTGATTCGACCAAAGAGTACTAGTACTTTATTGATGTACTTTTTCAGTTTTTTTTCAATTTTCTCAAAATTTGCTCCAACGATTTTTTTTTAAATTCAAAAATCAATTATTTTTTAGATGCTCTTTAAAATGTATATTCTCATTTTGCGATTGAAATCTTCTGAAGACCACTTTACTCTTGTATTTCATAGGGAAGATAGGAGAAATGGTTGCCATGGTAACAAAATATAAATATTTTCCCATACTTATAAATTTTACATCTGAATTCAAATGTTCCGTACTGTCGGGAACTAAATATATCTCGACACAAAAAGTCTGGTGTGACCAGCATGGTATGCAACTTTCAATTACCTAAGGGTAAGAGAAAGTTGTGTGCTGTGCGACCAGATTTTTAATTGCACCTAGACACCCCTAATTTGCTAGTATGAGTGTATGACTATCAAATTTTAAAAGAATCCTAAAAGAGAAACATCTCCCTCAATATGTTGCTGTTATTATTATTCATATCCCCCCCCCCTTCCCCTTGTTTCAAATAAAACAACATGGGATCTCTCCATTGTTTTCGGGCGATATTTACATCGCATGCATGCATGGCAACATAAACAACCAGCGGCACAGATACAATAATTGAAAAAACCACCAGTTGAGTTGTTCATTAGCAATATGGAAATATTTTTCTTTTTTTTTTTTGTTTTGTTTTGTTTTGTTTTAACAGCCAGGAGGGAAAGGCAGGACATCAAGTTGAGGGGATTAAATGACTCCGATATTGATATTCTAAAATAAAGGGGCGGGGGGGTGTATCACGTACACTCTGTAATAAAAAATCTGGTGAGACTTGTCGAACTGTAGAAATTTTTCTGTTGAGATATTCTATATTTAGTTTCCCATAACACTTTAGTTAAGGGGGTTCAGGAGCGACGTCTAAACGTGCTTAAAAAAAAACAAACTAAACTAATATAAGGAATTTTTCAATGCGGTTTTTTTTTAAATGATTTAAATTCATAAGAGATTTTTGGGACATCGAGCTATAATTTTTTTAATGACTTATTAAAAATTATCGTAATTAATTTTTTTGTTATCAAGCAAATACAAAAAAACAATCTGTCCCAATAATCTTTAATTTTTTTTTAATTTAAAAATGAATTTATTGTTATTATTAATTACATATTAATTAAAAAATTTTTTAAAATAAGCTTGGATGATTTATTTAAAAATCAAATGTCAAATTAGTTCAGCATTCTTGCAATAGATGGCAGGTTAGTCTAACAGCCGATCCCCTAATAGCCTACATTTATATATTTTTATGCTTTTATAAAAGATACATAATAAATAATAACATTTATAAAGTATTTATTGTTAAAAGAGTCAATGAAAATCAACCAAATGCATTAAATATTATTAGCTACCATTCTGACATCTCTTGGCAAATTTTTGAATTTGCCTACTTGATTTTTTGGGCATACTTTTTATGACACACAATGCCATCTTATAGGGGAAAAAACATGTGTAGCCACTTCGGTCCCGTAGCCCCTTAAGTTATTAATAAGAGGGATATGAAATGAGAGGTGCAACTAAGGTTTTTTTCTTTTTTTTATTTATTTATTCATTCATTCATTCATTCATTCATTCGCACAGCCGACGTTTCGGTCCCGTGATTGGACCATCTTCAGAGCCGGCGAAAAGTCATAGTGAATTTTATACATCTTTGAACAAACTCGTATACAATAAATGTATCAACAATGTATAAAATCCACTATGACACTTTCATAATTATTTTCCACCAACTCTGAAGATGGTCCAAACACGGGACCGAAACGTCAGCTGTGCGAATTGAATAAATAAAAAAAAAATAAAAAAATCTTAGCTACATCTCTCATTTCGAATCCATCTTATTAATAAAATAACATCACAGTTATAAATTGCTTTGTGTGAAAAGTAAAGGGGATCCCCTTTTAAATCAAAATTAACATGCCAATCCCCATATGGGGATTTAATATTGTCTCTATTGAGCTAGTAAGAGCAGGGAAATGAAAAAAATCTGAAATACATCTGCAAAGAGTACTTCAAAAGAATTTTCACGAAAATTTTTACTGATATAGTCTACTTTTTAAAGGTCATATAAAAAATAGTTGATTTATGAATTTTAATCAAAATCGTTTGAGAAAAAAAAAATAAAACTGAAAAAATACATTACTAAAGTACTAGTACTCTTTGACTGATCATTATTAATATCAATGGGAGTTCAGGCATTCTTATTTAACCCATTTGGTACCCAAATGGCTTAAATAAAATCGCCGGATTGCCTGGGATCCGAAACCGCGACCTTTTGTATAGAAAGCCAGCACGCTAGCCTCTACACCAACCCCGAGGGCTTGGTTGATTTTAACAACAATTATAATTATAAACATATAGACTGTAATTCGTTTTAATCTATATCAAATGTATATTTTTAGCTCTGATGATATCGAAACGTTAGCCGTGGGCTGAATTCTTGTTTCCTTTCCTCAACTAGTCCATACATCCCCTTGATAGTTTTTGAGTATTATATGGGAATTGAGACAGCTGGTGTTGCGTCTTTTATCTAAACGCCGTTTATGATTGTTTACAATGTCTTGTTAGTGGAATATTATTAATTAACATGAGTGTGTGTGTGTGTGTCTGTTAAGGTGTCGGTCGGTGCTTTGTGATATGGAGATCTACCGTAATAGAGAGAGGCAACAAAAGGGAAGGGATTAAAATTAATCGATGGCAAATTTTAAATCAACCACCATTACAGACAAAGCAAAAAGGAATTAAACAAGTTCAATGACATTTAAATTGAGAGATTTTAAGGGGGAACGGGAGCGAAGTGGTTACGCATGTTTTTCCCCTATAAGATCGCGTAGTGTGTCATAAAAGTATGCCTAAAAAATAAAAAATTTGCCAAGAGATGTCAGAATGGTAGCTTATAATATTTAATGCATTTGGTTGATTTTCATTCATCTTTTAACAATAAATACTTTATAAATGTTATTATATATTATGTATCTTTTATAAAAGCATAAAAATATATAAATATAGGCCAGATATAGGCTAATACTATATAGCCTGTTAGACTAGACTGCCATCTATTGCAAGAATGCTGAACTAATTTGACAGTTGGTTCTTAGATAAATCATCTAAGCTTATTTTAAAAATTTCTTAATTAATATGTGATTAATAATAACAATAAATTCATTTTTACATTAAAAAAAAAAAAATTAAAGATTATTGGGACAGATTGTTTTTTTGTATTTGCTTGATAACAAAAAAATTAATTACGATAATTTTTTAATAAGTCATTAAAAAAATTATAGCTCGATGTCCCAATAATCTCTTATGAATTTAATTCATTTAAAAAAAAACCGCAATGAAAAATTCCTTATAATAGTCTAGTTTTTTTTTAAAGCACGTTAGACGTCGAGAACCCCCTTTAAGATCAAATGAGGAAAAAGTTGGAAAACTTTCCTAACTAATAAAATATATACCAATCACATTACATTTTTTAATAGACAAATTTTGCTTGCGTATTCCAATAGTTAAATGGGCTCTTGAGAATACATACTGTAGGGCTACCTATGTAGTAGAATGGATAGAGTACGTCGTTCCTGAACACATTCCCGTTCTCTCTCACTCAGTAATCCGACCGAATAACTTTCCTAATTATTATAGATTACTTGTTTCAGTATCAAGGGAAATAAATGAAAGCGGGCTGAGATTACAAATTGATTTTGCTTTAAAACAAAGCAATGGATGAGTTTTACAATTAATCTAGATGCCTGTGCTTGTCTTTTTTTTTTCTACAGAGGCCATTTAGGGCTAACATATTCCATATATTTAATTAGATAATTGTGTGATGGCGAACGTTCAACAGGGTCACCCGCCCGAGGTTTTGCTGCACTTGGCATCGCTTAACAGCAATGAATATAGTGAATCGTAAAAAAAAAATTTTAATTTTTAAATTGGCGTCTCCTTAAATTCCACAAAAACAAAGCAATAAACTAATTAGGCAATTGAAATTTAAAATTTAAACAAATAATGTATGTGAGATTTAAATATATTAATTAATTAAATACTTAATTATATCTCGATGTAATAACGAAGTTTGAAATCTTGAAATGGAATTTTTTTTTCCTTTTTTACCAATAACTTCTGAACGGATTGTCATGAAATTTGATCCAGGTCCAGAGGCTATCATCCTAATTATTATGGCTGAGTTTCAAAAGATTTAGTTCAGAGGAAGCTGAGAAAACAGTGGTTAGCGATAATAATTTACCGCATATTTTTACCGCTCTCTGCGGTCCGATTCACTTCTAGTTTTAATACCTTCTTAGGACTCCTTAGAACTACAAATATGCCAAACCTCATCCTAATCCGATGAATAGTTCCAGAGATATAAGCAAAGAAATCTTCACATATATGAGCGAGTAAACCGTATTTCGCAATAATAATTTACCGCTTCCTGCGGTCCGATTCACTTCTAGTTTTAATACCTTCTTAGAACTCTTTACGACTACAAATTCGCCAAACCTCATCCTAATCCAATGAATAGTTCCAGAGATATAAGCAAAGAAATCTTCGCATATATGAGCGAGAAAACAGTATTTCGCAATAATAATTTACCGCTTCCCGCGGTCCGATTCACTTCTAGTTTTAATACCTTCTTAGAACTCCTTACGACTGGTGGAGGAGGTTAAGGGGGGCTGGGGGTGGGGGGACGGGCGGCGGGGGGAGGTCAGTCTGGCTGTTTCACCGGAGGAACTGAACAACTATTTCACGGGTCGTGACGCCTCCGTTGGCTCGGACGGTCCACTTGGGCTGAACGATGGCGATTATATAGAGGGGGCTTTTTATTTCCATCATGTTTCTCCTCTGGATGTCAGAGGACATATCATGAGGATAACCTCTAAAGCCAGTGGTGCCGATGGAATATCGATAGATATGATAAAACCTCTGGCAGAGGTTCTCTCGGGGCCTCTGGCACACTTAATTAATTTTTCCCTCCAAAATGGCGATTTTCCCGATTTATGGAAGAGGACATTAGTAAGGCCCATAAAAAAGGTGGCTAACCCGTCACAGCCCTCTGACTTCCGACCCATTAGCATAATTCCAGCTCTTGCTAAAATACTCGAGAGAATAGCATTCGCCCAACTGTCTGATTACCTCGAGAAGCACAACCTAATAAATAACAACCAATCGGGTTTCAGGAGATCACATAGCACGGTAACTGCTCTCGTAAAGGTTTGTGATGACATTAGGCGGGCGATGGATGAGAGACGGGTGACGCTGTTGGTGCTGTTGGACCTCTCCAAGGCGTTCGACTCTGTCGACCATAACATCCTGGTGCGCCGGCTCGAACTGTACAATATATCTTGTACAGCTAGAAGATGGCTACAGTCTTATCTGTCTAATCGTACTCAATGCGTTTGTTTGGGTCAGTCAAGATCAGATTATAAAGGGGTCCACGCGGGGGTGCCTCAGGGCTCGGCTCTCGGACCGCTACTCTTCCTACTCTATATTAATTCAATACCCGATGTAATAGCCAATGCAAATTTCCATCTCTACGCAGATGATATTCAACTTTACCTCCACTCCGACATAAGAAATCTTGATGCCAACATCCACCTAATGAACTGTGAAATAGCACGTATAGCCTCATCACTTGATAATCTAAAATTAAAAATAAATCCGGAAAAATCAAAATCTATAATAATAGGGTACTCTCGATTGAGAAACAAAATTGATGATGACTCCTTGGCCCCGGTAATGATCGATGGTTCGCGTATCCCCTTCTCGGATGTGGTCAAAAATCTGGGTATCCTGATGGATAGAAATCTAACTTGGGCTCCTGAGGTTGACTCAATAAGAAATAAGGTTTCGCGCGCCATCCATAGCCTTAAGCAAATTGGGCAGTTTTTATCAATAAAAACTAGGGCCCACCTGGTACGGGCACTCGTCTCACCTCTGATCACCTATGGTGCAGTGGTGATGACCGACCTGAGTTGCATCCAATCAATTAAGCTGCAAAGATCGCAGAATTATGCACTCAGGTATATTTTTCAAACAAGAAGAGACGCCCATGTCTCTCCCCTATACGAGGAGCTTGGCTGGCTGAGGGTGGAGGAGGCTAGGGAACTTGGTTGCCTCAAACTTGTCTGGAGGATTATTAGGGGGGACTGTCCTGAATATCTGCGGGGATATTTTGATTTTCTGGGCTCTAAGTTCAGACAAAATCTCCTGTCGGTTCCCACACATAGGACGGTCCTCTATGGGGGGTCATTCCAGGTGACGGCGATCGCCCGATGGAACGCTTTGCCGTGCGGGGCGAGGGGGGCCACAACATCTTTCTCTTCTGGGGTGAGGGCGGACCTGATCACACGGCTATAATTTCTATCTTGATACATACCTGGCGGGTGCGGGGGAGGGGGGGGCACGGATTGGATTGGGGCTTGGGGTGATGTCTTGGTGCGGTTCTGCGCTGGTCGGGGGGCGCTGGCGGCCTGTTTTCTAAAAACCCTTTTGTTAAATGTGGTTTTTCTTTTTTGATATTTCTTTTTATTGTTTTTCTCATGCTTCCCTTTACAAAAGTCAAAATAAGGTAAGACAGGAGATCTTTTCCTAAAATAATGTAAAAGAAAGTTTTAACAATTAATGTGAACTGTGAGGAAAAATTGTACTTTATATGTAAAAGCTAAGCAAAGATGCATTTTTTTTTTTTCTTATTGTAAAAAAATCTTACAAGGGCTAATGGAGCTAAACAGCTCTGGCCCATAATAAACTTCTATCTATCTATCTATCTACGACTACAAATTCGCCAAACCTCATCCTAATCCGATGAATAGTTCCAGAGATATAAGCAAAGAAATCTTCGCATATATATACGTATATAAGAGGACCTTATGACCAAAAGATTTGTTCCAGAGGAAGCTGAGATTCGCGATAACAATTTTCCGCTCTCTGCGGGCGACGAATTTCTCGTTATAATACATCAAGTCCAGCTGATTTGATAATTAGTATCGCCTTCAATTTAAACAAATAAAGTCATTTGATTTTAAGGCTTGTTCTTTTTCTCTCGTTTGTCTTGATATCATCTCTATACTCAAAGTTAAATCCCCTTTAGATTAGATGATCTCTTGAATTTGAACGGAAAAGAAAAAAAAAAAGATACTCTTCTTTTTAAATCTTAAAAAAAAAGCATTCTTCTTCCTTTTTCGCACTCTATGATGATGAGATTTATCAAATATCGAGAGAAAAAGAAAAAAAATCTGGTGTAGCTGGTTGCTGGTTGTGTCGAGATATATTTTGTTTCCCATAGCACCTTCGTTCCAAACTTTTAAATGTTGACTCCTTGAAATAAACTATCGTTATTTATCATTGGCTCTATGGAAAGAAGAGCCGGAAAATGATTTGAAAAATCTAAAATACTACATTAGTAAAGGCAACGAAGTTACAAAACCTTTCCTCTCTTAATTGGAGAGTTATATGCATGGACGTATATAGACATTTTTTTCGGGAGGAGAGGGGCGACCTCATTTTTAAATACCCCCCTCCCCCATACACATATTTTTAAAATATTTTTTTTTTAAACACTCACGCTTACACAGGCTTTTCGGTAACTTAGGCAATATAAGACTTTACGATAACCATTATTGAAATATTTGGGGTCCAGACATTCTCATTTAAGCCATTTGGCATCCAAATGGTTTAAATAAAATCATCGGATTACCTGGGGTCCGAACCCGCACAAGACAGGCGCTCTACCGACTACACCAAGCCCGAAGGCATTTTGAAAATACCTGAGAGGCCCTCGCCTTTCTCTCAAAGACAAATTTTATTTTTAATCCGTTTTCACCTGAGCCCCGAGGGGCCCGGCCCTCTCAAAGACAAAAGTTTTATTAAAAAATCTGGTGTGACTGTCGCACAACTCTCATCTATCTCTTACTTATCTACTTTTTCGTGTCGACATATATTTAGTTTCCGCCAATATATTAGAATTTAAGATGTCAAATTGGTAAACATGGGAAAGTATTTATATTCTTTTACCATGGCAACCATTTCTCCTATCTTTCGTATAAAGCACAAGAGTAAAGTGTGCTTCAAACAATTTTGAGGGCAAAACGAGAATATACATTTGAAAGAGCATCTAAAAAATAATTGATTTTTGAATTTTAATCAAAATCGTTAGAGCGAATTTTGAGAAAAACGAAAAAACTGAAAAAGTACATCAGTAAAGTACTAGTACTCTTTGACTGAATTATCTAACTTAAATTTCAATCTCGTTGAGAATATTTTTTTTTATTCCCACAGGTCATCATGATACAGAGAAAATATTTTCATCCCTCTAAAAAACAACTTTAAGAGGATTTTGAAAGGAAAAACGAGTGACGTAATAATAATAATTCCCGACCAGAATTACCTATTTGTTGATAAACATTTATATAGAAGTTATTAAATTAATTTAAGAGAGCAAAGGAAAGGAAAAAAGGCGTTAATGATCTCCGATAAATGGATAGAGGAGGGGGGAGGGGGAGGTGGAGGGGGAGTGAAAAGCCTCTAACGAGAAGCAAGAGATTTAATGTTCAAGAGAGAAAGAGAGAGTACATATATGGAAAATGTATTTACAAAGGATCCATGTTTGTTTAAATATACTCTAGGGAATGAGTAAAGAGGGAGGGAGGGTGGGGGTAAAAGATATTATTCAACAGAATTAGAATTAAAACGGAATTAATATTTATATTTAGAGAGAGTGAGTCCCAATGGAAAAGGAAATCACGGTTTTGGCATTCAACTTGTTTTTTATAAGTTACTAGGCGCAAAGCCCGCCGTTGGCGGCCTTCGGGGATAACGCAAATAGTCGCTAATAACATGCTCGTATTTTTCTTTTTTTTTTATTCTGGGATGGTAGGGTGAGGGAGGTCTGTTAGGTCTGTTAGTTAAAAAATCGGGTGTGACTGTCGCACAGCCCACAACTTTCTCTTACTTTCGGTAATCGAAAGTTGTGTTCTGGGCTTGTCACACCAGATTTTTCGTGTCGACATGTATTTAGTTTCCGCCGATATATTAAAATTCAAGAAGTAAAATTTATAAACATGGGAAAATATTTTATATTTTGTTACCATGGCAACCATTTCTCCTATCTTTGATATGAAGTACAAAGCCCCCGGGCTTGGTGTAGTTGGTAGCGTGCCTACCTTCTATGTCAGAAGAGTTCAATGACAAAATGAGAATAGTGAGAGTAAATTGTGCTTCAAACAATTTTGAGAGTAAAATGAGAATATACATTTTAAAGAGCATCTAAAAAATAATTGATTTTTGAATTTTAATCAAAATCTTTTGATCAAATTAAAAAAAAAACGAAAAAAAAAAACTGAAAAAGTGCATCAGTAAAGTACTAGTACTGGCTTTGATTAAAAGCTTATTTTCAGGTCCTAGGTGGGTGTCTAACTTAAATTTTAAATTTCAACCTCCTAGCTCAATTTCTCATGCTTTAAACTGAACACACACACACACAGACAGACCATGTCGCGAAAACCATTTTTTGGATTCAGGGGACCTCAAAACGTGAAGATCCATCAAAATCTCGACATCGAATTTTTGACATGAATCCAATACTTTCTCTCTATATATATTAACATATATATAGAGGTACGAGAAAGCAAAAAGAGGAAAATATCGATCATTTTTAATCATATTTTGGCAATTTAAGGGACAAAATTTCCCACTAAATGTTCATGTTTTTGAACTTTTCACCTCGTTAAGGCCAAAATATTATTTTCCACCCCTCCAAATTTAATTCATGGCCCTAAGATTAACGAAAAGGGGTGGAAATAAGCAGGGGGCTGCCCCGCAAAAACGGTTCGTGATGGGGTAAAACATGAAAGGACTTATTTGGATTCAGCATGTGATTTTATTAATACTTAAGAATCTGAAGGAATTATCTCGGGGCTTTAGTAGTAGTGTCATTTATAAATTTTACATCTTAAATTCAAAATTAAAATGTATGGCGGAATGAAATACATCTCAACACAAAAAATCTGGTGTGACAAGCAGCACACAACTTTCTCTTAGCGAATGGTAAGAGAAGGTTGTGTGCTGTGCGACCAGCACACCAGATTTTTTCATTTGGCTTTAATTTCTCATTAGGCAAGACAAATCTCAATGCTTTTCAATGGGCAATTTCTGGAATTATTTGCGCTTCCCCTTTTGAGAATTTAAGAACGCGAGCATTTTTTCTGGACTCTCCATAACGTCCTCTATAAGACTGCAAAATTTCGTTTCAAAATTCCAGTGGGAAATTGGTCAAACAGAGCGTGACAGACGGACACTACGCTTTTGATTTAGACACAAATAAATAAGATCCGATTTTCTATTGGTGCAATCGAGTACAAGTCCCCTAAAATTAGGCAATCCCCCAACCTCCCTCTGCTTTTTTTAACCCTTAAAGTTCAAGCCAAGGTCATGTCATAGCTGTGTTGGTTTTCTATTCAATAGAATTAAAAAAAAAATCCTTTTCTTATGTTATCGTAAAAAAAAAAATTATTTATTCAAATTTCCGCATTAACTCATTTTTCATCTCTTTTGTATAAAATTAACAAAGAGTATAATAAATAAAAAATAACAAAAAATATGGATAATTAATATCATCCGGTCTATTGACGAGATTTAATTACATTTATTTTTAATTAAATTTATAAATTAAAAATAACATAATTAGTTTAAATAATTTTTTTTTTTTTAATTAATCCCACATTTAGGATCAAGTTCGAGTCAAGGTCATGTCGAGTTTTTTTTTTCTTCTCTCTCTATTCAACACACAACTCAGAGTTTCTTGTAAAAAAAAAAGTTTTTTTTTTTGCTAAATAAATTAATTTATAATAGCGTCAGATTTTGTTTTTATATAAACACACAAATTAATACGTCAAGATATTAAAAAGTTTTTTTTTTTTCTCTCTCTCTAAAAAAGAAAAAAAAACTTTGCTTCGTTTCTCCAGGCCATTTATCTTATTTAATAAAGTATTTTAAAAAGAAATAAAGGAATTGCAAAACTTTCCTGTTCTTTAAAAAAAAAAAAAAAAAAGAATTTTATTATTGATCAAAATGCCGGTTACCCACAAACAAGGTTGTTTGGATATTAAGGCTCTTATAAAGATTATATGCTGATTTTTTAATATGTTATTAATCACTATCACACACGTATAAAATAATTTTTTGAAGCAGATCTGACGAAGGGTTATCGTGCAATTAATTATTCAAAAATTGAAATTTAACATGTAGCCTATAGGGAATGAAGACGAAACGAATTATGTAGCCACATGGGCGTAGCCAGACTTCTTGTTAGGGGGGGGCAACCCCTCGTTAGGGCAAAAGAGGTGGTTTGCAATTAATATATACATAGAGTATTAATTATTTATTTAAATTAAAAAAAAAATTAAATTAATGTAGTGAATTGGGGTGTTAAAAAAAAAATTTCCAATGGGAAATATATATATATATATATATTTTTTTTTTTTTAATTTTTAGGACCAGCCAGGGGGGGCAACGGCCCCCCAGCCTCCCCCCTGGCTACGCCCATGTGTAGCCACACCTGATAAAGATAAAAAAAAACTAAAAACTTTCATTTTATCAATTAACTTCCATAAAATACTCTAAAAATAAAAATTTTCTGACGAGGGTTTTTAAAAATATTTCAACAAGAAAGACAAAAAATTCACTATGATAAAGATAGCGAATAGCAGCCAGGAAAAATCAAATCAGTCAAAAACTAGATCAATTTTTATCAGATTTTCCTTTATTTGATCGTCGACGTTTCGGACGTCAGTCGCGCCCTTGTCCTGAGGAAGGGCGCGACTGGTGTCCGAAACGTCGACGATCAAATAAAGGAAAATCTGATAAAAATTGATCTAGCTTTTTGACTGATTTGATTTTTCCTGGCTGCTATTCGCTATCTTTATCAAGTTAAACAGCCATTTTTTTTTCCATCATCTTTACAAAAAATTCACTTCAACAAAGTCGGCCATATTTAAAAATAATTAAATCACGTGACTCAGAGCAGTGCAGCAACGACGCATAAAATAAATCGCGTTTCACGCTTTCACTTTTTTTTAAATTTACAATATTTTTTCTCTTAAATCGCCCGCCTATTGTGTCTAAATTGATTTGCATTACTCATTGTTATATTATAAATAAAATACTACAGCAAGATCAACATAAACAGCAGATGTTGCCAGATCTATATTACGTAAAGAAATACTTGAGTCATTTATTTATTATCTTTGGTAATCAAATTATTAACTTAATCCAATGAAAGGTCACGACTAAATTATGAATTTATGCGGCTTCGGGGCTTGGTGTAGGGGTTACCGTGCCTCGTATACCAAAAGTCGCGGGTTCGGACCCCAGGCAGTCCGATGATTTTATTTAAGGCATTTGGATACTAAATGGCTTAAATAGAAATGCCTGGACCCCCAATAGATATATTTAAACATACACGAATATCGTTAAAAGTCTTAAATGGCCTGAGTTTCCGAAAAGACTATGTGTGTGTGAATGAGAAAAAAAAGCGTGAGTGTTTAAAAAAAAAAAAAGTGAATTTATGCATTCAAATTTTTAATTTTATAAAATTAGATTCTATTATGACTTACACGGGGTACTGTCCGAACAAACTTACTTGAATTTACAATAGAATTACGTTTATAGTTTGTAAATTCATTATAAATGCTTGATAATCCTTTTGTTTGCCATTTGATTGACTTTTGATTGAAATATTCAATGACCTAAAATTTATTGTATTAAAAAATTGGATTTTCAAGTTTGTGTTAAATAATGATTAATTGGGGAAATGTCATTTTCCTATACAAGTGTCTTCTTTGTATACCCGTGTGTGGTGTGATGTGCTCTTTTTGCTTATATCTCCGGAACTATTCATCGGATTAGGATAAGATTTAGCAAATTTATAGTCCTAAATAGGCCTAAGAAGTTATTAAAACTAGAAGTGAATCGGACCGCAGAGAAGGGTAAAAATGAGCGGTAAATTATTATTGTGAACCGCGGTTTTCTCAGCTTCCTCTAAATCAAATCTTTTGAAACTCAGGCATAACATTTAGAACGATAGCCTCTAGACCTGGAGTAAATTTCATGACAATCCGTTCAGTAGTTCAGAAATTATTCATAAAAAATGAAAAAAAAAAAAAATTTCAAACTTCGCTATTTCATAAAATATATCGAGTTATTAATATTTTAAATGTTTATTTTTTAAAAAAAGAAAAAGAAAATTATTTTTTTAAATATATATATATTTTTTATTTTTTAATTTTTTTTTTTTAATAAAATTAATTTTAAGATTTGTGTTTTTTTTTTTTTATAATTTTGAAGGTCCGGCCGAAAAGCCACCACATGGCCTAAAAAAAAAAAAAAAAAAAAAACCGCCCCTCTTTTTTCCTCCTTTTTTCTCAATAATTAAGTAGTAAAATAAGAGATGAAATACAATTATTTGTTTTCTGATTTTCCTTTGTTTTTTTGCAATAACAAAAAAAAAAAAAGTTTCGATATTTTAACGTTAATAAAGACATCTATGGCCGATTTCAATTTTATTAAATCGGTAATAAAAAGTGATGTTTGTCTTCTATGTAATTGAGAGTCCAAAAAGAGATGTGATTGAATCTAAATGTTAGGTGATTTTTTTTTTTTAAATGGTTGCTGACTCAATAGAAAAAAAGAAAGTCCAAGAGAGAAAGAAGGAAGAAAATAAAGAAAGAAAAATTCCCTTTCCTTTTCTTATATTCTCTCTATCTCTGTTGAAAGTAAATATGATGTGATTTGGATAAACTATTTAACGGGAACCCTGTATTTCAATCCTATTTGAATCCATAAAAATTTAGGAGAAAATATAGAATTTTATGTTATTAGGCATTAAAAATAAAATAAGAATAATAAATTAAAAAATTTCACCTAACATTGTTTAAAATATTAAAATTAATTAGACTTGTAAAAACGAATAAAAATAAATCTAATAATAGAAAACAAATATAAATCTCTGAAGATAAACAAATCGAACGACACTCAACCAACAACACATGAATGGCCGAGAAAGAGATAAAGTAGAGCGCTACTTTTGCACCGAGAAGGAGAACGAAAACACCATAGTTACTCTTATCCCCACACTCTCATATGCAGAGGATTCTAGAATCATCTCCATCAATTTTGATGAAAAAACAATTATCTATTTACTCACACTCATGTTAAATTATCTTTATAATTTGATATTATTTTTTTATTTTGGAGAATATACAAAATAATTAATAATAAAATATTAATTATTAATTCATAAGAGTCCGTTTTTTTTACGGTTATGTAATAAAAATGAAAAGGATTAAAAAGGAAAATAAATACCTAGGAAAGTGAAGATGAGGTTGGAGGTCGGCGTTGTTAAAATGGAAATAATCGTGGATCAGTTGTTTGTCGAGGTTGCATCCTTGGGTGCTTGTTAATCAGGCGAGAGCGGAGAGGATTTCATTTTGGAAGCTTCTTCACTGACCGTGGAGCTCATACTGAAGGTGGCGACGCCGGCAACTAGTGTCGAACAAACGAAACAATAGTGTCACGTGACATCAATGCCGCTCTGCTATTGCCAAGGCATTAATTGGAATAAAAAATCTGGTGTGACTGGTCGCACAGCATACAACTTTCTCTTATCTTCGGTAATGAAAAGATGTGATCTGTGCTTGACACACCAGATTTTTTGTGTCGATATGTATTTAGTTTCCGCAGATATATTAGAATTCAAGATGTAAAATTAATAAACATTTGAAAATATTTATATTTTGTTTACAACAAGGGCGTAGATAGAAATTTTTTTCGGGGGGGGGGGGGGCTGAACTCAAAAATTTTTCTGCGAAAGACTTTTCCAGTCGATTCTTATGTTTTATTTTGAATTGAAACTTTAAATACCTATTAGGTATATTTTCTAAAACCAGATGTTAAAATTTAACATCAACAAATAGGTGATAAAAAATAAATTAACAACACCAGCGTTAAAAAATGCTATTCACTTTACAGCGACGTAAACATGTTGCTTTTATCTCAAAGCTATCAATATCAAAACCTTACTTATTATTAGGTTAAAGACGTCATTTTTATGCATTAAATCCGGCGTTAAAATATTAAAGGCACTGGGGTCCGAACCCGCAACGTTCGGTATAGAAGGTTACCACGCTACCAGCTACACCAAGCACGAGGGCAAATGTAAAAATTTATTTATGGGAAAATATTTATATTTTGTTACCATTTCTCTTATCTTTCCTATGAAGTACAAGAGTAAAGTGGTCTTCATATAATTTTGAGAGTAAAATGAGAATATACATTTTAAAGAGCATCTAAAAAATAATTGGTTTTTGAATTTTAATCAAAATCTTTTGATCAAATTTTAAGAAAAAACTGAAAAAGTGCATCAGTAAAGTACTAGTACTCTTTGGCTAAAAGCTTCGTGTCCCGCCCCAGGGGGCCCTCATTGGTAGATTTTTAGAATTCATCAACGCTTTCTTTAAGCTTCTAATTCTTATATCACGAAAAATAGTTTGAAATCTTGAAACGCAATTTTTTTTTTTTCATTTTTCACGAATAACTTCCGAACTACTGAACGGATTGTTATGAAATTTCCTCCCGGGCTAGAAACTATCGCCCTAATTGTTATGGCTGAATTTCAAAAAATTTGGTTCAGAGGAAGCTGAGAAAATTGTGGTACGCGATAATAATTTATCACTCATTTTTACCGCTCCATCCGGGCCGATTCACTTCTAGATTTAATACCTCCTTAGACCCACTTAGGACTATAAATATGCCAAACCTCAACTTAATCCGATCAACAGTTACATAGATATAAACAAAAAGAAGAATGAATAAAAAGACCCCCGGAAGATAGAGTTCAATTATTCAAGAATTGTTCTACTGGTTGCCTATCATGCAGGCGACCCCATTGGATGTTTTAATAAAATCGAGAAAGTTTTGTTCAACATAGGGCCTGACGTCACAATTTAATTTCTAAAAAAAAAAGGAAAAATCCACCCCAAAGATTGAAAAGGAAGGAGGATTTGATCTGAATGACTAACTTCAAAGAGTATATATATAACTAATTAAGCTCAAAGAGAATGTAATTTTTTTTTATCAAAGGTAGATAAATGTATTTGTATTTTTTTTTTCTTTCAGGTTAAAAAGGAATCGAGATCTCTTTTTTTTTCTAAAGAAGCTATATTAAAAAATTCATTTAGTTTTGAATCCCCTTCTAATCGAATGATCCAAATGCGAATGGAGGAGTTGAATAAAGGTGACGTGTGTGATGTTCTTTTTTTTTGTTTATATCTCCGTAACTGTTGATCGGATTAAGATAAGGTTTGGCATATTTATAGTCCTAAGTGGGTCTAAGAAGGTATTAAAACGAGAAGTTAATCGGCCCGCATGGAGCGGGAAAAATGAGTGATAAATTATTATCGCGAACCACAATTTTCTCAGCTTCCTTTGAATCAAATCTTTTGAAATTCAGCCATAATAATTAGGATGGTAGCCTCTAGCCCTGGAGGAAATTTCATAACAATCCGTTCGGTAGTTCGGAAGTTATTCGTAAAAAATAAAAATAAAAAAAATTGCGTTTCAAGATTTCAATCTTCGTTATTTCAATGAATATATCGAGATCTAATTAATTATTTAATTTAATTATATAATTAATATATTTAAATCTCACAGACATTATTTGTTTAAATTTTAATTGCATAATAGATTAATTGCTTTGAATTTGTGGGATTTAGGAAGACTTGGGGGAAAAAATTAAATCAGATAAAAATACAATAAATGTTTATCAGATTTTTTTTATTTGAATGTCGACGTCTCGGACGCCAGTCGCGCCCTTCTTCAGGAAAAAATAAAATAAATCTATAAAATCTGATTGTATTTTTATCTGATTTAATTTTTCCTGGCTGCCCTCCGCTATCCTTATCAAATTAAACAGCCATATTCTTCGCAAAATTATTTCTTTTATTGTAACATTTCGGCCACTGATTTAGGCCATTTTCAGAGCCAGAGGCGAGAATAAACGAAATTTTTGAATGAAAATTAAATGAAATTTTTGAATGAAAATTAAACGAAATTTTTGAATGAAAATTAAGTGAATTGTGAACGTCGGCCACTGGGTTCAGGCCATCTTCAGACCCGGAGGTGAGAATAAATGAAATTTTAATTAAAATTCAAAAATTTCATTTAATTTTCATCTCCGGCAAGATGGCCTAAACCAGTGGCCGAAACGTCACAATAAAAGAAATAATTTTGGCTGCACGTCTTGGAATTTTCTTTTTACCACAGCTTAATATAAATTTATATTTTTTAGCATTAAAAATGTTTCTTTTTGTATTATTTTACAAAATGAGGAAGGGGGGGGAGAGGCGTCATATAATTAAATATTTTTAAGGGAGGCGTTATAACAAAAAGTTTGAAAACCACTGAAATACCCTCTTTATCCTCAATATCTTATATTATAGTATAATAATCAATTTTTTTTTCTAAAGATTAATGGCATCAAAATTTAATCTCGTAAGTATTCCTATGCGTTAGGGCTGGACGGTAAACCGGTTTACCGGTAAAAATTTTTACCGAAAACGCGGTAACGAACCTCTAATTCGATAAAAACCGGTTTTTTTTCGAAAGTCGGTAAAAACCTATTTTTTCGGGCGGTAAAAAATTTTGGTTCGGCGAGAAAAAATGTTCCGCGGCGGCAAACCAAATTGTGGTTCCGCGGCGGCAAAAAAATTGGCGTCTCTAAAAAAAGGTAAAATATTTTTCCGGCCGGGGAAAAATTTTGGTTCCGCAAAAAAAAAATGTTTCGGCAAAAAATTGGCGTCTCTAAAAAATAGGTAAAATATTTTTTCGGCCGGGGAAAAATTTTGGTTCCGCAAAAAAAAAAATGTTCCGCGGGCGGTAAAAATTTTTACCGACTTTCGAGAAAAACCGGTTTTTTCATTATCGAGGTCGGTAATGAAAATCCATTACCGTCCAGCCCCTACTATGCGTTCTTTCAGTGAATAAAATTTTTGAAATATCGACGAATTGAGCGCATTTTATTATATAAATAATAATAGTAATATGAAAGCGAGAGAGAAAGAGAGAAATTAATTTGGAAAATTCTCTCGTCTATTAAATTCCGCTTGAGGGCACACAGAACGCCAGCAAATATGCAAATGCGTCATTAGTGACGTTTTAATATCATACACTAATTAGTGGCAAAAAAAAAAAAATTGTTTACTAATCAACTTTTTCTGTAAATATACGTAGAGCGCGATATGAATCTCAATTAAAAAAAAATTCTTTTTTTTTTGGAGATGAAAATAATTATCAATCAAGAGATTTGGAAATGATATCACTGGACAGATATCGTATCTTTTTTCGGATTAGACACAATCTAACAAGGAAATAAATGAATGTATACATCAAGGAATATTGAGACTAGCAGCCGAGTCCGCTAAAGGCGTCTTTTTACTTTTTCTGACCTACATCTGAGGCCATCAGCGCCAGATCGGCCTAACTCACATTTTTAGTTTTGTACCTTAACATTATCCTCATAAATTATATTTTAAAATACCGTAGTGTCCTAAGCAAACTTCTCGTTTTTATCGCTAGATTTCAGCACATGTACTACTCTGGAATTTATAATTTAGTTAGAAATCCGAAAGGCCAAACCGGCCTAACCCACAGACATGACATAAAAGATTAGATGTTTCAATAAAATGATGAACAAAAATGTCTAATTTTTTTGAATAAAAAATATAATTATTTTAAACAATAAAGGGCCTGACTAATCCGAGCGCACAACTTTGCCCACCCACTATTCAAAATGGTCCGATGTTATACATCTTACATCTTCTTCTTTTTCTTTATATATATAATTCTTCTGTACGTGTGTATGTGACTGAACTCCTCCTAAACGACTGAACCGATTTAGATGAAATTTTCTGTCTATGTTTGTGAGTGTCCCGGACAGGTTTTGTTTCACAAATAACAATAAGTTAATGAGTAATTAACCGTTAAAATAAGAAAAAAATAAAAATTAGGAGAAATAGTTGCCATGGTAACAAAATATAAATATTTACCCATGTTTACGATTTTTTTTATTTATTTACATTTTGAATTCTAAAATATCGGCGTAAATTTTTTGTCTGTGTACCGGGAGAGTCTCGGAAAGGATATGATATGATTCACAAAAAATCTTAAGTTCATGAATAATTAACCGTTAAAATAATCTCTACATATAAAAATGAAAAGGAAAAATGTATGTACCGGTATGTATATAGGTAGGCGAGCGAGGGGGTCCAGGGGGCGCAGCCCCTGCTAGACGGAAGCCCCGCCGAAGGCGGGGCTTTCCCGTCTAGTATTATATATCATTTTACTCGGTAGGAAGTCTAGTTTCTGAATATATAAAAAAAAAACTAAAGGTTATGTAAGAAAAAAATATTGGCCCCCCGCTTAAATTTCGATTCAAAAGGGGGTCACCTTGACTTTTTACACATTTAAAAAAATTCTTTCCAATTCTTATCAAGGGCGGATACAAGGGGGGTAAAGGGGGTAATTACCCCCCCCCCCCCCCCGAGATTTGAAAAAAACGGGAAAAATTTTAGAAACCGCGAACGGAGCATGAAAAATTTTTGGTTCCGCAAACGGAACATGTTGAAAAAATTTGGTTCCGCGAACAGCACATAAAAAAATTTTTTGTTCCGCGGACGAAAAAAATTTAGTGTCTCTAAAAAAAAGGTAAAATATTTTTCCGGCTGGGAAAATTTTTTGTTCCGCGAACGGCACGTGAAAAATTTCTTGTTCCGCGAAAAACAAAATTTTTCGTAGAAAAACTTTTTGAGAACAGCCCCCCCCCCCCCCCGAAAAAAAACACCTCTGGATCCGCCCTTGATTCTTATGAAATTTTGTATTTATTTTGGATTCTCTATTGTATATATAAAATATAATTCCAAAATAACCCTAGTTTATTATTTTAAGCAGTCAATAATTAAAAATACTCAGAGCCTATAGAAATTTTGAATCAATTGACTCATCATAAATCTTAACACTTTGTAACGCACAAGGTGTTAACAAATAGAAAATATTATATTCACATTTAATCTAGAGGTAGAGCGAAGGGGCGGGGGCGGGGGGTGGAGGTGGGGGGGGGTGGGATTCCTTGTGTAGTCAGGCAGTGAGGCAAGTTATTCCCGGGTAAGTAAATCCATTCCACTCGAGATCTACGATTAATTATAAACTAGATTAAATATAGGTGTAGGTATAGAGTACAATTCAGGCGTGAATTTGACATAAAATCATTAGGCACAGTTGCATGGTTTCTAAGAGAGAGGGAAAGAAAGAAAATACAGTATGATCGATCGATTGACAGATTCCCTCTCTCTCTCTTTCTCAAAGTCATTTATCATCCATTTGGTCTGAATCAAAAAAGATTTGCTTTTTTTTTTTTTTTTAAACTAACTTCCCAGCCCGCTTAAAGTTTCGTCTCCACGTTTTGTTGTTGCTTTTTTCACTTTCTCTTACCTCTATATATATCTTAATCAGAACAAGTCTACCAAAGAAAGTCCAGACCACTCTCGTAAATTCCTTAACCACGAGATACGCCGACGACCTGGACCTCGCTTTCCGAAGATCTTCCCCTGCATCACCAGATGAAGGATTTTGTATTTTGATGGGTTCCTCATGACATGACCGAAATATTGCATTTTTTCTTTTTTTACTTTCTCTTACCTATGTATATATGTAATATATATATAGAGAGAAAGTATTGGATTCATGTCAAAAATTCGATGTCGAGATTTTGATGGATCTTCACGTTTTGAGGTCCCCTGAATCCAAAAAAGTGGTTTTCGCGACATGGTCTGTCTGTCTGTCTGTGTGTGTGTCTGTGTGTCTGTGTGTCTGTGAACAAAATATCTCAAGAACGAAAAGAGCCAGGAGGTTGAAATTTTATATTTAAGTTAGGCACCCCCATGGGACGTCACACGAAGCTTTTGAACAAAATCGACCAAAGAGTACTAGTACTTTACTGATGCACTTTTTCAGTTTTTTTCGATTTTCTCAAAATTTGCTCCAACGATTTTTTTTTAAATTCAAAAATCAATTATTTTTTAGATTCTTTTTAAAATGTATATTCTCATTTTGTGATTGAAATCTTCTGAAGACCACTTTACTCTTGTACTCCATAGAAAAGATAGGAGAAATGGTTGCCATGGTAACAACATATAAATATTTTGCCATACTTATAAATTTTACATCTTGAAAATCGAATGTACCCTACTGTCGGAAACTAAATACATGTCGACACAAAAAATCTGGTGTGACAAGCACAGTACACAACTTTCGATTACCGAAGGTAAGAGAAAGTTGTGTGCTGTGCGCCAGTCACACCAGATTTTTGATGTTGAGGAGCAGCTCTCTCTCTCTCTTCTTTCCGACGCGGCGTAAAACTTCAGCATTGGTCACGTGGTCCACCCAAGATATTCTCAATAGTCCTCGGTAGATCCACATTTGAAATGCTTCAATTTTCTTCTCTGTTACTCCGGTCAATGTCCAGGCCTCCATTCCATACAATAAAACAGGGAGCACATAGCACTCTACTGTCCTGACGAGGGAGAGATCTCTACAGCAGTGGTTCCCAACCGGTGTGCCCCGGCACCCAAGGGTGCCGCGAGAATGCCTAAGGGGTGCCGCGAGATATTTAGATAAAAAAAAATAAAATAAAGAGGCGAAAAAAAGTTCAAATGATTTTCACGCAAGGGAAAAAAAATTTGCCCCAGGGTGGAAAAAAATTTCGATTTGATAGGGGAAAAAAAGGAAGGGTGCCGCTAGTGTGTAATATTATTCCCAACGCACCTTTGGGGTGCCGTGGACTTCAAAAGGTTGGGAAACGCTGCTCTACAGGGAGGGTCTCATTTTGGCGAAAAACTTCACATTTATTATTTTTATTTTTAAACGACGTCTTTCTTCTATTTTTAAATTTCGTTCGGAGGCTCAAGGATCCGATGGTGTACCCCTTAAACTTTTAAAATTGTCTATTCCATGTGTGCTGCCGGTGTTGTTGCACATCTTCGACAGATCTCTACAGAAGTCCGTTTTTCCCTCTGTTTGGAAGTTGGCTATTGTTCGCCCATTACCTAAAGTGCCTAATCCTAAAGAATGTTCCGACTTTAGACCGATATCTCTCCTGTGCACAATGTCTAAAGTTTTAGAGAAAATAGTACATCATCACTTGAATGATTACTTGGAAAGGACAGGGTTACTGGACACTTACCAATCGGGGTATCGACGCTTCCATAGTACCCAGTCCGCTCTGTTGAGAGTTAGTGATGATATTAGATTGGCTGTGGATAGGAAGGAGGTGACAGTATTAGTCCTTTTCGATCTGAGCAAGGCCTTTGATCGAGTGGATCACCGCCTTTTGATTCGGAGATTGTTCGATTTGAATTTGTCTGAGTCGGTCATTAGGTGGTTTGTGTCATATCTGTCAGGAAGAACTCAGAGGGTAGTGGACACCGAGGGTCGTGAGTCGGATTTGCTCCCTGTGAATTCGGGCGTTCCTCAGGGCTCTGTGCTGGGACCTCTCCTTTTTTCGTTGTTTATTGGGGATATCAGCCAACATATTAAAAACGCCAAATACCAATTATTTGCAGATGATCTCCAAATATACTTATCGGGTTCATTTGAGGATCTGCAGGGAACAGTGGCTAGAATTAATGAGGATGTTAGCAATATTTGTAAGTGGGCTGCCGATAAAAAATTGTTAATCAACATCGGCAAAACAAAATCAATTATTTTTGGTAGTAGTTATTACATGAATCGGTCTGCAAATGTTCCTCCAGTAACGGTAAACGGGAGACCGATAGAATACTCGGACACCGTCAGGAACCTTGGTGTTATTTTTGATAGAACCTTAAGTTGGAACGATCAGGTCCTGAGGGTGTCGAGAACTGTTTTTAAGAATCTTTACCAACTCAAGAGAAATAGAGATTGTCTTCCGTTTGCCGTTAGAAAAATGGTTGTTACCTCGCTCATTGTTCCCCACTTTGATTACTGTTCTCTGGTGTATAGCGGCATGTCTGGAGAGCGCAGGAGAATACTCGAAAGGGTGTTCAACTCTTGCGTCAGGTTTGTTTTTGATGTCCCAATGGACCGTCGCATAACGCCCTACTATAATAGGCTAAATTGGCTAAAAATTAAAAATCGAACTCTTTATTTTATGGGGTGTTATGTGTACGGTCTATTTAAGAATGGGGAACCATCTTATTTGTGGGAGAGGTTGACGCTGAGGGCGGACGTGATTGGGAGACCGCTGCGGGGGGGTGGGCCAGACCTGAGGATTCCACAACACAGGACGTCGATCTTTGGATCGTCGTTTTTGGTGGAGTCCGCCAGATTGTGGAACTCAGTCCCATTAGATATTAGAAATTCGAGGAGTCTGGCACTTTTTAAAACCAAATTCTATAAATTTTTGCTGGATAAGCAGAGACAAGAGATGTAATTCTTTATTGTAATATTTTATTTTATTTTGTTTTATTATTTTTTTCTTTATTTGTTTTATTTCATACAAGAGAGACAGTGTAAATATATATGTAAATCTTATAGGCTCAAAGAGGCAAATAGCCTCAGAGCTAAATAAAAACTATTCTATTCTATTCTATTCTTCAAAAAGGAGGAAGGAATCCTTCTAATAAATATTAATTTTAAACTTGAAAAGGGTAGAGGAGGGGGCGGGGGGGGGGGGTGAATGAAAATAAGTAAATATATTTGCACATCAAATCATAATATTAATTAGTTGAGAGAGAGAGAGAGGCGCATGATAATTAATCATTTGCCTGTTTATAATCGATAAATTAAATGGCACACACACACACACACCTTGCTATTACTGTAAATTGCTACTACGGTAGCTATTCAAAAATAAATAAACATACATTTGATTGAATAACTTTGCAACTAAATATCTTAATTAAATCTCATATTTATTATTAATTATAATTTTTACTTTCACTTGCCTATATATATATTGAGAGAGAGAGAGTGAGGAAGTATTAGATTCATGTCAAAGATCTTAATGGAAATACATGAAAATATCTCAAGAAGGAAAAGAGCTAGGAGGTTGAAATCTTATATTTAAGTTAGGCACCCCCCTGGGACGTGACACGAAGCTTTTAATCAAAATCGGCCAAAGAGTATTAGTACTTTACTGATGTAATTTTTCAGTTTTTTTCGATTTTCTCAAAATTCGCTCCAACGATTTTTTTTTTTTCAAATCAATTATTTTTTAGATTCTCTTTAAAATGTATATTCTCATTTTGTCATTGAAATCTTCTGAAGACCACTTTACTCTTGTATTTCATAGGAAGGATTGGTTGCCCTGGTAACAAAAAAAATATTTTCACGTTTTTATAAATTTTACATCCTGAATTTTAATATATGCCCTCGCCCACGGGGCTTGGAATAGTTGGTAGCGTGTCTACCTTCTATAACGAACGTCGCGGGTTCGGACCCCAGGCAGTCCGATGATTTTATTTAAGCCATTTGGATACCAAAAGCCTGGACCCCAATATATACATGTATATTCTTAATAACGGTTATCGTAAAAAGTCATTTATTTATTTATTTATTTATATTTATATATACAAATTATCTTAACAGATTTAGTGTCCATTTACAAAGAGAATAGGAGAGAAATGGAAGGAAATGGCAGGGCCGGATCTAGGGGGGGGGGCAGTGGGTGCACGTGCCCCGGGCGGCAGATATCAGGGGGCGGCAAATTTTGCGTCTCTAAAAAAAAGGTAAAATATTTTTTTCGGACGGGAAAATTTGGTTCCGCGAAAAAAAAAAAAAAAAAATTTCGCAGAAAAATTTTTGAGATCAGGGAAAATTTTAAGGAGGGGGCGGCAAATTAAATTTTGCCCCCCCTAAAAAAATATCCTAGTTCCGGCCCTGGGAAATGGAGGGACCCTGCGCCTCTCATCCTTGAGCAATGGCCCTATCGAAAACATTTCTACTTTTTTTTAAAGAAGTCCACACCGACCTCATATATGGCCTGAGTTGCCGAAAAGACTGTGTGTATGCGTGTGTGAATGTGAGTGTGAATGGAAAAAAGTGTGTTTTTTAGAAAAAAAACGAAACAATTCTAATCAAGGGCGGGTTCAAGGGAAGTAAAGAGGGTAATTACCCCCCCCCCCCCCCCCGAGATTTGAAAAAAATACTTTTTTTCGAAAAAAAATCTGGTGTGACTGTCGCACAGCACACAACTTTCTCTTACCTTCGGTAATCGAAAGTTGTGTACTGTGCTTGTCACACCAGATTTTTTGTGTCGACATATATTTAGTTTCCGCCAAAATATTAGAATTTAAGATGTCAAATTTATAAACATGGAAACTATTTATATTTTGTTACCATGGCAATCATTTCTCCTATCTTTTCTATGAAGCACAAGAGTAAAGTGTGCTTCAAACAATTTTGAGGGCAAAACGAGAATATACATTTGAAAGAGCATCTAAAAAATAATTGATTTTTGAATTTTAATCAAAATCGTTAGAGCGAATTTTGAGAAAATTGAAAAAAACTGAAAAAGTACATCAGTAAAGTACTAGTACCCTTTGGCCGATTTTGATTAAAAGCTTATTTTTCCGGTCCCGGGGGCTGCCTAACTTAAATATAAAATTTCATCCTCCTAGCTCAATTCCTTCATGCTTAAAATTGAACACACACACACAGACACACAGACAGACAGACCATGTCGCGAAAACCACTTTTTGGATTCAGGGGACCTCAAAACGTGAAGATCCATCAAAATCTCGACATCGAATTTTTGACATGAATCCAATACTTTCTCTCTATATATATATATTACATATATACATAGGTAAGAGAAAGTAAAAAATGTATTTTTAATGTAAAATTTTAAAAATTAATACTTCAAAATTTGATTTGTATTTATATTCTGGCAAACAAGTACAGAATGCGCCTTTAAATTACCGAAATTAAGAAAAGATTGTGTGCTGTGCGACCAGTCACACCAGATTACCCCCCCCCCCCCGAGAAACACCTCTGGATCCGCCACTAATTCTAATACAAGTATATCGGCGGGAAACTAAATATCTGGTGTGACAAACACAGAACGCAAATTTCAATTACCGAAAGTAAGAGAAAGTTGTGTCCTGTACGAATATACGAAAATATTTTCATCCCCTCCCCCCTCCTCTCTTTTTCAACAGATGTTTTACAACAACAACAACAACTTTAACAATAAAAATGATAAATTGTTTAATTAGTATGCATCATCATAAGCTCTCTTCTCCTCTGATTATATAAATGTCATTTGGTCAGAATTTCAAAATCTGCGTAGGCATGTTTGTTTTTGTGTTTTTTTTTTTGTTTTTAATATATAATCAAAAAAAAAAAAATGAAATAAAAAGTTTGCGTCATTTGTCATCGCCAGCGTGTTACTTAATGACACTTAAACAATGTATGTAAAAATATTTATTTATTCCAGATATTCAAAGCAAAAGGGATGATGAGCGACTGAAATTATTTTTTTTTTTATTAACACATCATAAATTATATAAATTACTTGATAGAGTGTACGTTGTTGCGGAATCAAATAATTAAAGGAAAACTTTTATTTGATCCTCTCAATTTTTTTCGCTATTCTATCAGCATGTCGCGTTACAAGCAGTGACGTCACAAGCCATGACGACACAAGTCGTGACGACAAAAATCGGAAAGTTGAAATTTAATATATATGACGAATTATAAAAAAATAATTGTGAGATTTAATTATTCAATTTTTACAATAAATTGATAAAATATAATTTTTAAAATAATTTAAAATGATTCAATTACTAAATAAATATTGTTCTCAGTTTTTAACATGCATCTATTGATTTCCCATTTTCCAATTATTAAGTTAAGATTAAAAACGCGATTTTAATACCCTTAATTGAATAATTTTCAGTTAAACGCCTACGATCTGAAAAAAAAGTTTCACTTGCATCGTGGTTTCATAAAACCACACAATGATTTTTTTTTTGTTGCTTTTTTTCCCCACCAATATCGTTGCAGTCAAGCATTACTAAACCTCGGATGGGTGACGTCGCCCATTGCTACCGATATTATACGAACACCTAATAACTTAAACATTAACTCACTCTGTCCTGAAACAACTAAGGCCCAAGAGAAGAAAAACACTCTGCACTAAAGAGGCAAATCGACAAAAGAGAATTCCCTTAATCCCCTTGGATATCGGTCAAAAGCGAATTGATCCTCTCCTGGGAGCCGAAAGGGGAAAAAGAACAACAACAACACCCTATGCCGGTGTGAGGAATCAATTGGCAATTCACCAACGTCAGAGAACTCTGACACAGAAGGCCTAAACACCCATAAATATACCAATACGTGAGGGAAGAGATTTTCTAATTATTTTTAACGTTTAAGTATTCTTAAACATTGACATTAAGAAGGAAAACTCTCACGGAATTGTTCATTCATACATGCCTTTGAACTCTGGGACTTTGATGAGATCCTCCCTTCAGCACTCCGAGGGTACATCTGCTGATGATTGATGATGACAACTCTCGAAGCCGATTAGTCGATTTCTAAAATACAAACAAAAAAAAAAAAATTAAAAAAATTCTTTCGGCATCTGAGGCAATTTAAAAGTAATTTATAGAGGACATATTATCTTTTAATTGCAAGAATAAAGATTTATATCAATCAAAATTTGGCAGTATTCGTACTTAAAAACTCATCACTGTGTGAGTAATAAGGAGAAGCAAAGTATAGTAAAAAAAACTTCTGGTGTGATTGGTCGCACAGCACACAACTTTCTCTTACCTTCGGTAATCGAAGGTTGTGTTTTGTGCTTGTCTTACCAGATTTTTTGTGTAGACATATATTTTTTTTATTATTCCCTCAGCCAGCGGCCATCGGGGCTCACCAATACATACAATATTAAATAGCAAAAACATTATATAAATATATACAAATAACAAAAACCTTAATAAACTAATACAAATAGAAAGACATTAATACAATAATACAAATAGCAAAAACAATGCAGATAGCAAAAACATTAATACAGTAACACTGATAGCAGAAAAAAAAAAAACAATTAACAAGTCTGTAGTTGATGGACCGGTTTTTTACAGCTTGATCTTGGTGGTAGTGAGGTACTTATGGAGAGCTTCTATGGAGGATTCGTTGGCACACTTTATGAATTGAGCGAATGTTGGAGGGTCATAAATAAGAACGGGGTCTAAATGACCCAAAATGATCTTAAACGAAAATAAAAATATATTGAATATTTTGAATTATACACTAGGGAATATGTTTCATCATTTTATCAATAAAGATTTTAAATACGTTATAGAACATCCTCACCCATGAATGGTTTAAAATCGAATCAATAAAGTACTAGTACTTTTTGGTCGATTTTGTTTAAAAGCTTATTTTCACGCCCTAGGAGGGTGCCTAACTTAAATATAAAATTTCAACTTCCTAGCTCTTTTCGTTCTTGAGATATTTTGTTCACAGACAGACAGACCATGTTGCGAAAGCCACTTTTTTGGACCCCAAAACGTGTATATCCATCAAAATCTCGACACCGAATTTTCGACATGAATCCAATACTTTATCTTTTTTTTTTTTTTTTTTTTGGAATGGGTGCATAAGGTCCGAAGACCTATAATGACCAATAGTCACATGCAGCCAGGAAGAAAATAAAAACAACATCTATCTATCTATATCTATATATTAACATACCAGTATATATAGAGGTAAGAGAAAGTATCTAAAAAAAATATAATAAAATTGTCAGGTTAATAACTAAAACTTTTTAACATTTGAAATTGAATTTGAAAGTAATAGAAAATCCAACTAGAAAGCTTTAAATAAGTTTGAAATTGGTTACAAGTATCGATTGGGAAAAAAAGGAAACGATCGGGGTAAGGGGGGGGGGGGGTGGAATCTCATACTGAGGGAAATTTAACCCGCCTTTGAGCTGTTTTTAGTTTTGATTATTTTATTATTATTATATTTAAAAATGTCAAATTTTAAAATAATTATATTTAAAAATGTCAACCCGATGATGTACTTTTCCAGTTTTTTTTTAGATTTTCTCAAAATTCGCTCCAAAGATTTTGATTAAAATTCAAAAATCATTTAATAGAAGAATTAAATTCAAGTATGATACACAAGGTTTTTTGTTTCAATGATTTATTTATTCAATTAGATGGATAGATATGGACAGGAGCAGCCAATTAATTGGACCGTTTATTTTGAAAGTGGTGTAAGTCCATTTTTTTCAATAAATGAGATATCACATAATTTATGATTAAATTAATGTAAATTTTTTTTTATGTATAACTAGCTAGTGGTAAATTTCTTAAAAAAATTCCCATGTTTTGTACAATTGAAAATTGGTCGGTAAATATGAAATTTCTTAATAAACAGATATGTTAACCTTTCATTTTCTCGAAACAATAGAAAATGGACTTGCACCACTTTCAAAATAAACGGTCCAAATAGACTCTGTATGCAGATTCAATCACCGGAGACGTTTCGGTTCCTCCGGTGATTGAATCTGCATACAGAGTCTATTTATTGGCTGCTCCTGCCCATATCTATCCATCTATACATCCCACAGCCACTATTTCGAACATATTACTTTCTCTTACCTATGTATATATGTAATATATATATAGAGAGAAAGTATTGGATTCATGTCAAAAATTCGATGTCGAGATTTTGATGGATCTTTACGTTTTGAGGTCCCCTGAATCCAAAAAAGTGGTTTTCGCGACATGGTCTGTCTGTGTGTGTGTGTGTGTGTGTGTGTGTGTGTGTGTGTGTGTGTGTGTGTGTGTGTGTGTGTGTGTGTGTGTGTGTGTGTGTGTGTGTGTCTGTGTTCAATTTTAAGCATGAAGGAATTGAGCTACGAGGTTGAAATTTTATATTTAAGTTAAACACCCCCGGGACCGGAAAAATAAGCTTTTAATCAAAATCGGCCAAAGAGTACTAGTACTTTACTGATGTACTTTTTCAGTTTTTTTCGATTTTCTCAAAATTTGCTCCAACGATTTTTTTGACGTGACAACGTCTTACAAATCATGTTAGAGGGTCATGCACGAAAAAAGTTTATCAGCTTGAATAACTCCTCTGTCTTAAGAGCTATAATTATGGGAAATATATGGTTAGAAAGAATGAGTTTTCAGCTAAAGATTTCCCCATTTATTTTTTTTCTATCATTTAATTTTACCGCGCTGCGGTAAATTCTAATTTGAAAGTTCAAACCCCTGTAGATTCTGAACGGCTAATCAGATCAAACTAAATGGGATGTCATTTGGTGCAGAAAGGAAACCTCTAATAGAATAAATAAAAAAATCCCGAGTAATTAACTCCAAAATTAGTTTTTTTCTCGAAAAACCTCATTTTTTAGGCAAAAAAAATATCGAAAAATAGCCCTACTTGTGCAACGCATAGCGACTTGACCATAAAAGCTATATTAAATCTAAATATAGTTTTAGAAAGAGTGGTTCAATACCCCGGGGTGTTTTTTTCTTTTTTTTGATATGACGTCATTTTTACCGCATGAGAGCACTCGGCGGGATTTCGTTTTTCGAAAATTTAAACCCCTGTAGATTCCGAACGGCTAATCAGATCTGACTAAATGGGATGTCATTTGGTGCAGAAAAAAATCCTCTAATAGAATAAATAAAAAAATCCCGAGTGATTAACTCCAAAATTAGTTTTTTCTCGAAAAACCTCATTTTTTAGGCATATGTCGCCCGAAATGGATAAAAGTTTGGCCACACCTGTCATATATTGTTTCAATGAAAATGTTTGAACATGTTTATTTATGAAAACAAACTACTAGTAAAAAAAAAAAAAAAAAAACAATACTTTCTCTCTTTATATTTCAATATAGGTAAGAGAAAAAATAATTTTTTTTGAAGTCAAGCAAAAGACGTTGTCACGTTAAAAGCCACCGGCTGTGTAGAAGACACAGCCAACACCTAATTTTTAAAATTCAAAAATCAATTATTTTTAGATTCTCTATAAAATGTATATTCTCATTTTGCGATTGAAATCTTCTGAAGACCACTTTACTCTTGTATTTCATAGGGAAGATAGGAGAAATGGTTGCCATGGTAACAAAATATAAATATTTTCCCATACTTATAAATTTTACATCTGAATTCATATGTTCCTTACTGTCGGAAACTAAATACATGTCGACACAAAAAATCTGGTGTGACAAGCACAGAACACAACTTTCGATTACCGAAGGTAAGAGAAAGTTGTGTGCTGTGCGCCAGTCACACCAGATTTTTTATTTAATTGTTGTTACGAACCTAGACATTAACATTAACACTTTATACGTATTTCGACAACATATGTGTCATCATCTGAAGTGAATTACATACTGTACATACCCAGTATGTAATTCACTTCCGATGATGACAAATATGTTGTTGAGATACGTATAAAGTGTTAATGTTAAATAAATAAATCATTAAAACAAAAAAAAACCTTCTGTATCATACTTGAATTTAATTCTCCTATTAAAGCATAATGTTTCAACTAGAGCCAACGGTTACCAGTTTAAAATTAATAAAAATTCTTTATTTTTTTAGATGCTCTTTCATAGGTATTTTCTCATTTTGCCCTTGAAATCTTTTGAAGACTCTTGTACTTCATAGGAAAGATAAGAGAAATGGTTGCCATAGTAATCAAAAGTAAATATTTAATTTTATATTATAAATATGATGTCGAAACAAAAAAATCTCTAAAATATCCTACTGTAGGTTGGATTTTCCACGATCATATTACGTTCCCTTCCTATTAGAAATAATAATAACGCTAAAAATGAAAATAGACGGGTGCCTTGTCCACGATACATTAAATTTATTATAAATAAAAGCATGCATGTTCACTCTCTTGTCGATTGATTCCCTTGTATCGAGCAAATGAGATTACCTTGCATTGCATGCGGCAATTGAATTGAGAGCCAATTGAATTTTGAGCTCGCCAACCAACCAACCAACCATCCAAATGGGCCTAAATGCTCTGCTCTGCTCTGCTCTGCCCTTGCTTGCATTCAGATTTTATTCCCACTCTCTATCACACATACAAAATCAATGACATGGAAAACAATTACAAGACACAAGTGGACAACTACAGGTGGTCTCTCTACTTTACTTCGTTGGGACATTAAACATTCAAAAGATGGTCACCAGACTAAATAGTACTAGCTAGCCCGCTCCCCTGGACCCCTCTCCGCTGGCTCGGGCCCGCCTGCAGCGGACCCTCGCCCTTTATTTATCAAATACCGCAATTTTTCAGTCAACTGATGTCAGGCAATTTCTCTAAATGGTTGCCATGGTCACAAAATATAAATATTCTCCTACGTTTATAAATTATACATCTTGAATTCTATCGACGGAAACTAAATATATGTCGACACGAAAAATCTGGTGTGACAAGCACATAACACAACTTTCGTTACCGAAGGTAAGAGAAAGTTGCGACCAGTCACACCAGATTTTTCTTTACATAGCGGTACATTAAAATTTTTTTTCATTGCTTTTTGAAAATGATATCTTGAAGACCCCCACCGTTCTGATCAATACATTGAGAGAGTCGAAATCTGAAGTTTTGGACCACTTTGGCCGGTATTTCCTTGGCAATAGCATCACGAATATCGTCCTTCAGCTGATCCAGGGTTTTCGGACGATTGGTATACACCAAGTATTTGAGACATCCACATAAAAAAATAATAAAATCACAATCTGGCGAACGTGCTGGCCGAACGTCGAATCTTGATTTAGTGTGGCCAGATTTATCACTCTGCGATTTTATTTTTTTATAGGGATATCTCAAATCCTTGGTGTATACCAATCGCCCGAAAACCCTGGGTCAGCTGAAGAACGATATTCGTGATGCTATCGCCAAAGAAATGCTGGCCAAAGTGGTCCAAAACTTCAGATTTCGACTCTATTAGTAATCGAGAGTTGTGTTCTGTGCAGTGGCGTAATTTGGGTGGGGAGCCCCCTCCCCTCCAAGGGCGCATGTTTTTATAAAATTTTATATTATTTTTTAAATAGAATATTTCAAAATACTGTGTATCTACAAGTATATAAACTGTACAAAATCAAACAATTAATTAAATTAAATATATTTAGGCCAAGTTTGAGAATCTATTTGTAAGTTAAAAAAAAAAATATTTGAAATGACGCCACTGCTTCTGTGCTTGTCACACTAGATTTTTTTTTTTTGTTTCGAAATATATTTAGTTTCCGCCGATATATTATAATTCAAGATGTAAAATTTATAAGCATGGGAAAATATTTATATTTTGTTACCATGGCAACCATTTCTCCTATCTTCTCTATGAAGCACAAGAGTAAAGTGTGCTTCAAACAATTTTGAGAGCAAAACGAGAATATACATTTGAAAGAGCATCTAAAAAAATAATTGATTTTTTGAATTTTAATCAAAATCGTTGGAGCGAATTTTGAAAAAATCGAAAAAAACTGAGAAACTACATCAGTAAAGTACTAGTACTCTTTGGCCGATTTTGATTAAAAGCTTATTTTTCCGGTCCCGGGGGGGTGTTTAACTTATATATAAAATTTCAACCTCATAGCTCAATTCCTTCATGCTTAAAATTGAACACAGACAGACCATGTCGCGAAAACCACTTTTTTGGATTCAGGGGACCTCAAAACGTGTATATCCATCAAAATCTCGACATCGAATTTTTGACATGAATCCAATACTTTCTCTATATATTAACATATATAGAGGTAAGAGAAAGTAATAAAATTATTATTATTATTATTATTAACGATGAAATTTAAAACAACCGGCAGATCAATTATAATTTATCAATTTAATAGATTACGTAATAATATGCCTTGAATTGACCGACGAATCCAGAGCGAGCGAACAAAACGAGTTGAGAATCACTTGAGGCGTATGGATATTAATTAATTGTACTAGTGGAATATCCACACCAAGAGAACGGCGTGCCGTTGCTTCTCTCTAATTATATCAAAATACAAATTTGTTATTCAAGTTTTGTTATTTTAAAGCGAAACCCTTCCAAAGTTAAATAATAATTAAACTCTGTTTTATATATATTTATTTAAAAAAAAATAAATAAATGGATAGCGAGTTATTATTTGATTTAATGAGATATTTTAATTAACCACCAGTTTTTTTTTTTTTTTATTTATTTATTCACAGAGGGATTATTTGTTTGCGCTATTCGTTTATTAAATCTACAAGCCTCCCCCTGGATCCTCCGCCCATTTGGCTTAAATAAAATCATAGGAACCGAACCCTCGACTCTTGGTATACAAGGTGAACGCGCTACCAACTACACCAAGCCCGAGGACTACACGCACATATTATTTCACCTGTTCTATCCCTGAGCCATAGATCATCAATTCGTCATCCAGTGGCCAATTAGTGAAATAAATAATATATAATTAAATCTTTTAATTATTAAAATATGAATAATTATATAAATGAATTCCGAAAATTCCGCCTTTGATGACAAGATAGATGAATTTGTAATAGAAATTCCATGTTCCCTTGTTATTAGTAATAATTAAAGTCCTGATTGATGTTTACATGATAATAATTTCATCCAGCAATCTCGATCCATTAACTTTAAAACGGAAAGAGAGAGAGAAGAGACAAGTGCTATAGTTCCCATTAAGCCCCCCCCCCTGGCCCCCAATCATAACTCCGCCCCCCCTCCTTGGATTAATTCATCCCTCCCTCCTTTCTAAGGATGTGGTATCGAGTATTTTTCCTTTCCTTTTTTAAGTCTTTTCGCGTCATCTTAGGCTCCTATTTCTTGAAATACTTGCGACATCGGTACTTGGCTTAAGTATAAAATTTGACTATCGAGAGTTCTTTCGTTTTAGAGTAATTCCCATAAACCCACATTTTTTGATATTCACTTGAAATTAATTTAATTTATTGTGAAAAAATTTTAAATTTCAAGAAGATCGATTCCAGTTAAAATATCAAAACATAATATTTATGTAAATTTCTCTGAAAGAGATTTTATTGCTTTTAAATGGCTGTTTGATTGCTTTTCTTGAAATGGCCATTAAAAGGAGGCGATTCCCTTTAGCTTGAATTTGACGTCATTTTCACAATCATTTGAATGAATTTCAACTGAAATACCAAAAAATGTGGATTAAATTAAATAACTCAATAAGGAAAGAACTCTCGATACTCAAATTTTATACTTTAGCTAAGTATTCATGTCCCAAGCATGGGCAGGAATTTCATTCCAATCGACCAAATAGTACTAGTACTTTACTGATGTATTTTTTTCAATTTTTTTTTTTTATTTTTCTCACAATTGGCTTTAATGATTTTGTTTAAAATTTATAAATCAAGATGCTCTTTAAAATGTATATTCTTATTTAAATATTTTCGAGATTTATATATTTGAATAGATATTATTTATTCAAAACATCTCGATTCTTTTCAGACTAAACTAACAAGTAGGTCATAGAGATATATACAAGTATCCCACCTGGTATCGATACTACTAATTATCGAGACTTTTTTCGTGTCCCTCCCTCCTTTATTTTAAAAATTTCATCAAATATTTGTGAGATTTAATAATAATCAATTAAATTCAGATTTTTTTTTTTTTTTCATTTTCAACACACAAAGACAAATAGAGAGCTTTGCAAAATAAATCAAACGATTTTAAATTGTTTCATTAAAAATATATTAATATTTATTGAGAGTCAAAAGAGTGAGAGGGGGGAATCCCTCCCCTCCCCCTCCCCTCCCCACCACCCGTTTAATTAAATATTTATGATCTCTTTTCGTATTCATATATTCATTGAATTGATGGATTTCCATTCAAAGAATATAACGTTTTTCTCTCTCATTGGGAAAATTATTATTTTTTTTTATTAATATATAATAAACTACTCTATTTAAAGAGAAAGAGAGAAGGGAGTGGGGGGGGGGGGGGTGGAAATATTAAATTAAAAGAGTGATCAGAGCCGCCAAAAAAATTTGCCGTGATCATATTTTAATATGTTTGTGTTTTGCTTAAACAGAGCACGATACTCCATGTCATCGTATTATATCATATTTACTTAGGCTATATACGGTTGTATATCCCTACAGGTGGTCTGATTGTCCGTAGGTATATAACACGATACTTGGAAGTGAAAACCGTATATAGCCTAAGTAAATATGATATAATACGATGACATGTATCGTGCTCTGTTTAAGCAAAACATAAACACATAAAGAGTAATTAATATATTTAATACAACCACCCTCTCTCTTCGGTGATCGAAACTTGTGTGCGGTCAGTCACGCCAGATTTTTTATATATTGATAGAATAGAGTATAATCCAAGAAATATTTATATTTTGTTACCATGGCAACATCTAATATACACAGGCAGGTGAAATCCCACATGTTTATTTTCTCTTACCTATATAGTTTAAATTAAAAGAGTGTTCAGATATATAATTATATGACGACGTTCTAATTAGCAAAGTGCATAACTCCATTTTTGCTTATTTTTCAGGAGTCCAAAAAACATTGTCATTGTTAGAGCCCTAGGCGTAGCCAGGGGGGGTTTTGGGGTTCAACTCCCCCCCCCCCATGGGCCCCCCAAGTCATGACTAGATATTTAATACAAATTATATTTTACATAGGGTAAGAGAAAGTAAAATATAATAATTTACTCTAGCTAAAAAAAAAAACCAAAATGATTTATAAATACCCTAAAATAATTTTAAATTTTTGAAAAAGTTTTCTTGAACCCCCCCCCCCCATTAAAAATTTCTGGCTACGCCTATGGTTAGAGCCACTGTTAAACACTTTTCGAACTGAAAAATTTGAATTACGCTCTTACCCAGTTCAGGGCATAAGGAGAATAATATTTTTCAACAGGAAATACAAAAAAATTATTTTCGAAAAAAAAAGTGGAGTTAGACACTTTGCTAATTAGAGCGTCGATATAGTGGATTCATGTCAAAAATTTGATGTCGAGATTTTGATGGATATACACGTTTTGAGGACCCCTGAATCCAGCATAAAAAAAAAAAAAAAAAAAAATTGCACACGGCGAGATTCTAGCTCGAGATTTCTCGTTTACAAAGAATGAACGCTATTAATCTAGCCATTGAGGCTTTTCGAATTGTTATTGTTAGCAACGGTTTAAGGCATGCTGGCAAAATCTTTAAAATTTTTTTTTTAGACGAAAGATTGAGTGAGTAGTGTGTTCTCTCGCATTAACAGAATTTGTTTTTCATTAAGTACTCTCAAATCGGTGACATGAAGGCCATGCACAAAATTTTCTTAGGTATCAATAATAATAATGATTTATCTGAAAATAAATTCGTATTAAATGAAATTAGTAGGCGTAAAGATTTATCTTTGAGTAGCCTATTATAAATTTACAAAAGAAGAGGAAGCTGTTGTAGCATTTTCTTTATTTTTTTTAGCGTAAAGTGGAAAAACGTTTCTAATTTCTCCCCGTTCAAGTGGTTTTTATTTCACTCCCCTTTTCTCGCTCTCTTTTTTTCGATATCTAACTCTCTCTTGGTTAGAAATCCTCAAGAGGGCTTTTTTTTTTTTCTTCTCTTTCCGAGAATAAAGAGAGTCGCCCTAGATATCGAGTTATTGTTTTGTCTTGAATGATTGATTGATTGATTGCCACCATCCCTCCGGCCGGAAGTCTCAGCCACCGCAAAACTAATTTCAATTTCGCAAATAAAAGACACATGTAAACGAGGCGGGAAGCGAACGAAAAAAAAAATCAATTAATATTTTTTTGATTGATTAAAACGTCAGAAAAAAGGTGGTAAAAAAAAAATTACTCTTTTTTTTAATTGATTGAATATTATCTCAACTAGTCGCGCCGCTCGTGCACGAGGACACACACCTCAAGCCCAACCGGCCTCTGGCCGTAGCCACCTACCGGCACCTCGTGAAGTTGCATCATTTCCTATCACTGACTCCTCCTCCTGCGTACGTTTCCCGCTAGTGAACTAATCCTTATTACTGGTTCCACCCGGTTCCTTTTATCCAGCCTCTTCTATGCTAGGAGGGATGTCCTGGTTGAGGAGGGACTCCCTTTCGAAGAATGCATCACTGAGAGGGAACCTTCTTTGCGTCCCTTCCACAGGACGGGATGTCACAGCAACTCCCTCTCCTCGTAGAGTTGCCTGGGGGCTATTTTGGTGAGATCCAATATTCCAATCCAGTGCCTGCTTAAGGATTTTTAATGAAAAATCCCGCACGCCAAGAATTTGAACAGGGATCTTCTTTGTAGAAGTCGACACCCTAGCCCACTACACCAGGGAGCCCCCCAGGAACAAAAATAATAATAAAAATTTAATTATATAACAATTTTTATTATTTTTAATTTGCGAGATTTAATAATTGAATTATTTTAATTAATTAGCTTTAATTTTTCATAGAGCAAGACAAAACTCAAAGATTTCCAATGGACAAATTCAGGATTTTTTGGAATTTTTTTGCGCTTCCCCTCTTGGAAAATTTCGGGACCCGAGTATTTTTCCTGGACTCTCCATAACGTCCTCTATAATCTATATATATATAATTCGCTAAAGTCCGTCTGTCTGTCTGTCCGTCTGTCACGCTCTATTTAGGCAACTTCCCGTTGGAATTTTGAAATGAAATTTTATATGTATAAAGAGGACCTTCTAGGGATTACAGGAAAATTATTTTCATCCCGAAATTCCTATAACTTTTTGAGTTATTAATTCTTAAAGTTACGATTTCTCCCATAGGAAATGTATAGAAAAATATTTATGTATTCTTTTCATTTGTGTATTCCATGAATGTAAACAAATCCTCAAGTAGGCACTGAACAGGGGAATAGGGTTGTTATACATTTTCTTTTCATAATTCAAGAGAGTGACCACATGGAGCTCCTCCTTATGTAAAAAATCGTTCGAACCAAATAATTTATAAAAATATATACACGGCATATCGTTTAAACGTCTTAAATACCAGGCCTCAATTAGTTTAGCCAGAAGACTAATACGAATTTGCGAATTGAACAAAATGAATGTGAACTAGGTTATAAACAGTCAACAATGCTGCCAAATAGAAAAATAGAAGCAAGGAGGAGCTTCATGACGCGGACCAATCAAAAACTTTCACCTGAAAATTGTTTGTTTACTAGTTTCTAGCCAACCTATTATTTAAAGACCTTCACTGAATTGAATGGAATAATAATATTTCTTTTCAAAGAAGAAGCAAGGCGAGGGGGGTCCAGGGAAGGCGACGCGGCTAGTAGTTTCAAAATTACGACAAGTTGGTCAAACAGAGCGTGACAGACGGAGATAGACGGCTATTTTATATATAGAAGAAAATGTATTTATTACTAGCTGCTTTGACGCCTATGGTGTGTGTATATAGAGAAGAGAATATATTGGCTAGCTGCTTAACCCAACAATGGCGGTCCTCGATTTCCATTTAAGAAAAGACGAAGGAAGCGAAGCCCTTTAAAGTTATTAAATTCTTGGGGCTGGAAAATATTTGAAATAAATCAACCTTTAGTCTTTTCCAATGAATATAAAATAAAATGAAAGAGAGAGAGAGAGAGAGAGAGGGGAATTTCTTAGAAGCTTTTTACACGAAAGAGAGGAGAATTTTCAATTGGCGCTTTATATTACATTGCAGAGAGAGAGAGAGAGAGAGAGAGAGAGAGAGAGAAGAGATCTTTTCTTTTTCTCTCTGTCCAAGAGATCAACTCTCTGCGATGTTTTTATCAAAGGGATCAAGAAAGAGAGAGAAATTTCACATATTGATAAATAATAACGCCAAGATCTTATTTTCAAATGGCAGAGAAATAAAAAAAATCTGCATTGCACACAACTTTCTCTTACCCTTCGGTAAATGTTACTAAATATCAAGAGGATTATTAATTCCATAAAAAGATGGATAAAATAAAAAAAAATTATTGAATAAAAAAATAAAATAAAATTAGCGATGAAATCTCAAAGAAAACATTACAAACTTTGATTTCATGAAAATCCCTTCACTAGGATATAACATTTGGTAGTCTTGGATTCCTTCTTCTTAAAATAACAAACAAAGTAACTAATCAAACATATACATGAGCTTATTATTTAACTCAAGCAGAGAAAAGCAGCTAATTCAATAATTAGTACTTTTACTCATCCAATGCAAAAATTAATTAATATTTAATTAAGCAATAACCAAATAATTGTACTGATCTCCTTTAGTCACAGTCATTTTAAATAAGCATGACAAGTGACCTGGGCACTTTCTTTTCTCAGAAAAATAAACAAAAAATTGTTTGTTTTTGTATTATTTTATAAAATGGGTGGAAGGGACGTCATAAGATTAAATATTTTTAAGATAGCTATTATAACATAAAGCTTGGAAACTATTGAAATAGACGTAACCATAACGCACCTGATAAATCTTCAGAGAGGTTATTCCCGTGCCGTGCAGAGGGTCCCAGGTTCGCTTCTCAGCCTGAGCGAGAAAAATTTATTTCTATTGAAGGATTTTGAAAAGTCTTCTTATGTAAATAAATGTTCTTTCAAAAGTATCTATAAAAAAAATGAGAATTTTATTATTAAAATAGAAGTATAAATTGTAAAATGTAATATTACTTACAAAACAATTCAGTTGTGCGCCGAGAAGATCCTGCCCGATCTCAGCCTCCACTCACTCCCTTAGTTTTGTTTCTTTCTCAGCCTCCGGAACTCCGAAATGCGACATCAACAAATATCGATTTCTTAGAACTTAAAAAAGGAGTTGGAATCTGGAACTTCAATAAGATCTGACCGAACTGAAAAATTTTTTTAATTAAATTATGCAATTTTTTAATTATTAGATTTAATATTACTTACGAAAGGATCCAGTTGGTTATGCCCTGAAGAATCTCGACGATCTCAGCCCCCACTCCCACCCTAACCATCTAAAACAAAAGAAGAATTAAAGGATTAATTTATCTCATTGATTCTTACGAAAAATATTGAAAATTTCTTTAACTTACCCTGTAGACTGCTTCTTTCGGCTCAACGAGGGCTTCCCTAAAAGCTAACCTAATCCCACACTATCTATGACCGGGACGGCCATCTAATTCTAAAATGAAGCTCCTCTTCTTTCTTGAGACGATCGCGAAACGCGGACACTCCCGGAAGGCAGGTAAGCCTTCATTTTATCACTTCGGAACGATACGGTGAAAACGCGCCCACAAACCCAAAGAAAGGTAAAGAGGAAATGGAAAAATACAGTACATATGTACTAAGAAACATTACAGATCAATTAACTCCACCCACCTGCCTAATCAATGTCGTTTAATAGCGAACTAAAATAGAGCAGAGTTAATTGATCTGATCATTCACGAGTTAGGAAGGGAGCCGGCCAATACAATACTGAAGATCCCCCTTGATTGCTCATCTCAGAAACAGAATGACGTTGTTCAAGATGCATGCTGAAAAAAAAGAACCCTACAAGCTAACAACATCCTATACGAACTCCTAACATCTTGAACATTAACTCACTCTGTCCTGAAACAACCAAGGCCCAGAACTCAGCACTGACGGACAAAGAGCCCCGGAGAAAGAGCAAACACTCTTTCTCTCAAATGCGCGA
>JAKCPI010014733.1:0-14322 GCA_023213315.1 Euborellia annulipes | reverse complement strand
TTAACACATTTTTTACGTATGAGCGATTTTGCGGTATCAAAATATCATTGAAAATATGTTTTTCATTCAAGGATGGAAAAACTTGCATTAGGGGTGTCAAAAGTTATAAAAAAAAGAAAAAAATTCGATTTTTCTAAACTTAGGCGTGTTTTGGGAGAGATAGAGGGAGACATTTGTCAGGAGAGAAAAATAAAAAAAAAAAAATAAAATTAATAAAGATATATAAGTTATATTAGCTATATAATTTCATCCCCCTAATATCAAATCAATTTCGACGAGTTTTATTACAACTATCTACTGTAAATGAACTGTTTATCGAAGCAGATGCGGGTCATGTGCATCTCTCTGCAACTGCAGGCTGTTTTAAATGAAATCGCTCTAAGTGCAATAGTTAAGATAATAATTTACTTGGAAAAAAATGAAAAATAATAAAGAAAATATTCGAAAATGAACTACAATATTTCAAAACAATTATAAGAAATAATTATATTAAAAAATCCTTAAAGCGAGCGCGGAGTATTATTAATTTTAAAATCATATATCTTAATAACAATTAGTTCAAATACAAATTTTCTTATAGTCCGTGGCTAAGGCATAGATAAAAATAAACCCCGCCCAAGTCCTTCTTCAATTCCATCTAAAGCGTTGAGTCCCCTATCCCAAGAGATAATTACCAAAATATTTTATCATTTTTTATTTAGATTTTAGAAATTCAAATCAGTTACGAAGCAATGGACAAGGCTTCAACATATTAGATCTATTAAGTTTATGCCTAGGAAAAAATAAACTAAATTTCTATATGGGGGTAAATAAATAATTTAGGAAGCAAAATATCAAAATTACCTGCTCATAGAGAGAGAGCCCGACGAGTGCTGAGATGTTTCTGCCAAAGCAACAAGGGCGATGATGGAAGAAGAGGACGAGCCCCTGTAAGAGAGAAAAATAAGAAAAATTAGTATTTAATAATAATTTCATACAAAAAAAAAAAAAAAAAAAAAAAACTAAGTCTGTGTTAATAGGAAGAATAAATTTGTCAGGAACGAAAAATTTTATAAAAAATACTACTATTATTTTAATTAGAAGAGGAGATATACACTCAGGTTACACCATTCAATCATAATTAATGTAACATTTAAAAAATTGGTTAATTTTATAAGCATACTAGTCGCAATGCCTGCCGTCGGCGGGTCTTGGCTCCCTTAACAAATTTCGTGGTTTCCTCCCAACCCCTTTTTGGACAGAAAACATATTAATATTATCAATATAAATGATAATAATACAAACACAAATACTTCTATATTAAGGCTAATTTGAATCTGGAACTTAAATTCAATAAATGATTATTACCCCATTAACCTCCCCAGAGATAAACCGACTGGCTCCTGGCTCGGGGTGAATCCAACTAAAATACTTAATCAGTGACGCAGAAAGGGGGGGTCTAAGGCGCGCATGGCAGTGTTTACATTTTTACAAAAAAAATTGTATTATTCATAATAATAATTGTAGTGAAGACAAAAAATAACAAACTTATCCAAAAATAAAATATTTTTTTATTATTATGTTAATTCTTTTATAGACACTGGAAGGGGCAAAAATATAAATAAATACCATACCAGGGGGTAGCATTATAAAATCAAATATGCAAATAATAAATACCTTTCAATTGGAGAGAGGCGTGTCTTATTCTCGTTAATATCAACGCAAAGGAAGAGAGAGGCGAGCTCAGCTGACTTGCTCCTGGCTCGGACTGAATGAAACTAAAGCTTTGCTTTCTTCTATCAACTCACAATTATAAAATAATAATAATTTGCGTATGAGTTGATTATTTGCTAATGAAGATGACGCACTTTGATATTTTTTTTTTTTTCTGAAACAAAGAAATATTTAATTATTATTTCCTATGTTATTGTATTAACTTAAAATAAGTTTTAAATACTCAATAAAGATTTTTTTTTATATAAAATTTTTTTAATTAACCCATAATCCCTTCCCAATATCCGTTTCAAATACACTATCTTAGCTAATGAAATATTAAATAAAAAAAATGAAAAATTCAATTTTCATAATAGAAATCATATGATAAATCTTTAATTGAATTTTTTTTTTTCGAATTAAATACAATAAAAAAAAAACTTTTTTTCTTTCAGACAAGATAAAAAATGAATATTTAACGTTAAAAAAAAATTCCACCTCCAAAAACGCACTAATTACTTTATCACTGTTGAGAGATAAAAATTAAAGAATTTATATTTATAATTATTTAATAATAATTTCTTATTTAATGTAGGAGAGCATTCTATGTTAGAGGGGTGGAGGGTGAGGAGGGATAGAAAATAATCCATTTGTTTAAAAGGAAAAAATTTTACAAAAAAATAATAATTTCCTATTTTAAACTTTATTTTTAAAGAAAAATACTATTTCATTTATTGAAAGGGGTGATTAACACCCTTTCTCACCATCCCCCTGGAGTAAAAGACTTCTTCAAAGAGTTATACTTAAAAAATTGGATAATTATATATGTATTGTATATCTTAACAGAAAAAAATTGAAAATAGAAATTTAACTCATTATGCAAATATTAATTACCTTAATAATATGATGGCCAAATGGGGTGTAATGTCTTATTTGCACAAATAACAACACAATATAAGAGAAACTAAACACGAGAGTGAGAAAAGACCGATTCATTCCTCGAGTAAAAAACAACTAAGACCGCCTGACAGGCAGGCAACAAACAAGCACGCATAGAGAGGATCGCATTGCTCTCTGAGCTACCAAAAAAATAAATTCTCTTTTATTAAAAAATCTATTTACTTGCAAACTAACGGGGTTTTATTCCGTTGGGAATAAATTCGAAATTAAATAACTATTAGAAGACTCACTTCATTAATCAACCCTTAAACCCACCATAATTAAATAAAATACATCCAAGTATTTATCCCAATGTATTTATTTATTAATTAAGGATAAATTCGAAATGATATAATTTTTAAAGGACCACTTAAATACTCACCCCCAATTTAATAAAATACTCCCCCTTCCACGTGTTATTTTTTGTATTTACGTATTTATTCACTAGGGATAAATTCAAAGTGAAATAATTTTTAAAGAATTTTAAAATGTTAATTTTATATTAAGTTAGAAAGGTTATTAACCAACAAGATGGTTTTTTTTTTTTTTTTTTTGATTAGATAAGAAATAAAAAACAAATTCCAGTGATTTTATGGGAAATTCAAAGGAAAATTATTAGCAGCCTACATCCCTCTTCCGGATTAATGAATTATTAAATGACATGCGGTGAATAATTGGATGATGATAGGAGAGAGAGGTTGAGATGTTAATGTTGGAGTTCCGAGCCATTTTCAATTTTTCATTTTTTTAAATAATTGAATTTAAATTAATAAAATCTATAGGGGGGAGCCGAGGGGAGGAATTCTATATAAAACTACAAACAAACGATATATATTCACGAAACGAAGGATGGATGTACAGGTTTGTAGCATGTTACTATTCAGAAACGATTAAACATTAAAAATACTTTCTCTCTCTATATATTTCATATATAGGGTACGAGAAAGTGAAAAAAAATTATCTGAATTTTTTAAAATAATCCATTTGCCTAAGTTGTGGGGGTTAACTTCTTATTATAACAACTATCTACGCGATATAAGAGAAGCTAAACACTTTTCAGAAGCAACTGAATGACGACTAACGAATGGGATTCGTGCTCTGAGCTCACATAAATAAAAAAACATATATTAAAACAAATATCTTCCCTCTTCACCTGTGTTATTTATAATATTACAATTAGCTAAGTTTTTGTAAGGAAAGAGTGGGGGGTACGAGATTGTCAGAAAAAAAAAAAAATAAAAAAAATAAAATAATATTAATAATAAGGTTATATATATTATATTAGCTATATAATTTCACCCCCTCCCCCTTCCCACTGCAGCCTTTAGATGTTAATTTAGAACTCTACAAACGAGACTAACATTTATTTATGGCTAATAATTTGCATTTACATATATTGTAATTAATATAATCAAAGTAGAGATAAACCGACTGGCTCCTAGCTCGGGGTGAATCCAACTAAAAGCTATCTTAATCAGTGCCGCAGCAACGGGGGCTTAGGGGCGGATGGGAGTGTTTATATTCTTACAAAAAAAATTGTATTATTCATAATAATAATTGTAGTGAAGACAAAAAATAACAAACTTATCCAAAAATAAAATATTTTTTTTATTATGTTTAAATGTTAATTCTTTTAAAGACACTGGCAAGGGCAAAAAAATAAATAAATACCATACTAGGGGGTAGCATTATAAAATCAAATATGCAAATAATAAATACCTTTCAAAAGGAGAGAGGTGTGTCTTATTCTCGCTAATATCAACGCAAAGGAAGGGGGAGGCGAGCTCAGCTGACTTGCTCCTGGCGCGTCGTGAAGGCAACTAAAACACTGCTTGCTTTCTTCTCATTAAAAAAAAATTAATTTACGTATGAGTTGATTATTTGCTAATGAAGATGACGCACTTGGATGTTTTTTTTTCTCTTCTGAAACAAAGAAATATTAATTTATTATTTCCTATGTTATTGTATTATTATTAAGATATGTTTTCAAAACCCAATATAGCTTATTTTTTTTTATAAAATTTTTTAATTAACCCATAATCCCTTCTCAATATCCGTTTTAAATACAGTATCTTAGCTAATGAAATATTAAATAAAAAAATGAAAAAAAATCAATTTTCGTAATTGAAATCATATGATAAATCTTTAAATTGAATTTTTTTTTTCAGAATTAAATACAAGATAAAAAAAAAACTTTTTTTCTTTTAGACGAGATAAACAATGAATATTTAGCGTTAAAAAAAATTCCACCTCCAAAAACACACTGTTGAGAGAAAAAAATTAAAGAATTTATATTTATAATTATTTATATATATAATTCACTAATGTCCGTCTGTCTGTCCCGCTCTATTTAGGCAACTACCCGTTGGAATTTTGAAATGAAATTTTTATACATAAAGAGGACCTTCTCGGGATTACAGGAAAATTATTTTCATCCCGAAATTCCCATAACTTTTTGAGTTATTAATTTTCAAAGTTACGATTTCTCCAATAAGAAATGTGTAGAGAAATATTTATGTATTCTTTTCATTTGTGTATTCCATGAATGTAAACAAATCCTCAAGCAGGCACTGGATTGGAATAGAATAAAAATAATTTTCTTTTCATAATTAAGAAGGCGAGGGTCAGCCGCAGGCGGGCCCGAGCCAGCTAACAGTGGGTCCAGGGGGGTGAAGCCCCCCTGTCTAGACTTGAGGTTTCTCATAATTAAAAAAAGGCGAGAGTCCGCCGCAGGCGGGCCCGTGCCAGCTGGCGGGAGGTCCAGGGGGCTAAGCCCCCTGTCTAGATGCAAAGGCGGGCCCCACGGGTTCTCATAAATAAGAAAAAGAGAGGGTCCGCCGCAGTTAATTAAAATTCATTTATCTGGACAACTCTTAGTCATATCCCGACACGCCGCCCGCCAGGGCCTAGCGTGGTAGGGTTGCCGGAGGCGGTTTCGAAAAAAAGCTTGTGCGTTCTAGGTCTCGATTAGATAATAACAAAAATCTCAGACCTCTGAGGTCGGCCCGGTCTGAGATTTTTGTTATAATGTAATCGAGATTATAAAGAATATATATTTTTAAATATATTTTTTGTATTTACTCTCACATACATTGAGCTAATTGGACCTATCCCTAATCCATAATATTAATAAATTAATAGGATAGGTAAGGAAAGAGAGTATTTAATATAAGAAATTATTTACACCCTATATCACCCCTAGGGTTTGGAAAAAACCGGAAAATTTTGAAAACCGGTTTTTCGGTTTTTTACAAAGCGGAAAACCGGTAAACCGGTTTTAAACCGTTTTTTTTTTCAACATCTGAATCTATTTAGAAAGCGCCACCATTTTTGGAAGCAAAAAATACATAAATATTTCTTTATGCATTTCTTATGGGAGAAATCGTAACTTTAGGAATTAATAACTCAAAAAATTGTAGGAACTTCGGGACCCGAGTATTTTTCCTGGACTCTCCATAACGGCATCTATAAGACGGCAAAATTTCTTCATTCCAACGGAACGTTGGTCAAACAGCGAGACAGACAGACCGACGACACTCCGCTATTATTATATATAGATTATTTAAGTATTGGAAAAATGGAGAAAAAATATAAATAATTTATACTTTTTTTTTTTAAATTTGTTTAAGGTATTTTTCGGCATCTAAGGCCATTTAACCCCATCCCTATTTATTTCAAATAGGTAGTCAAAATGATTGGTAGTCAATTCAAATGAAATACATTTTTCTCGCTTGGGACGGGAAGCGAACCCGAAACCCCAAGCCACTAGAAGCTAATGTCTTCTCTCTGAGCCATGGGTCACGGGCGAATTTATAATTTGAATACAAGTATTACTGAAGAAAAAATAAATAAAAAAAAACAGAATTCGGTTATTCGGGAATAACTCGGTTTTAGAAAATTAGTCAAAAAAACCGGTTTACCGGTTTCGGGTTCCACCGGGGTCCAAACCCTAATCACCCCTTCGTTACGCGAGTTCATTACATTTAAAATATTATATTATTATGTAATTCAATGAGAGAAAATAATTTACAATATGAATTTATAAAATTTAAACCCGCTATGCAAATTAGATATGCAAATATTAAATCCCTTTAATATAAAGACTAATCGGAGAATGATGAGTTGGGGGGTTAAATTCTCTATCTACGCGATATAAGAGAAACTAAACACTTTTCAGAGAATCTTTCAAACGAACTGACTCCAGGATCAACAAGAAAGCAACTGAATGACGACTAACGAATGGGATTCGTGCTCTGAGCTCAACATAAATAAAAAAATAAATATTAAAACAAATATCTTTTTAAATTTTTTTCTATTGTTTTTTTATAAGAAAGTTACATTAACCCCCCCCCCCCCCCCCAAATCCACCCAAATGAGTACTTTACTATAATGAAATAATTTTTGATACTGATGATTTTTTTAATTAAGAAAAAGAGTGCTCAAGGTGGGGAAGAGTGAAAAAATTTTAATTTTTTTAAAAAGGAAATTCCCCTTGACCTGCGGCTCTGAGGGAAGATTAGCATCTCTTGTCTGGTGTCCCGGGTTCGCTTCCCGTCTCAAGGAAAGAAAAATTTATTTTATTTGAATTGCTACTAATCATTTGAAATAAATAGGGATGGGGTCTAATACCCGTATTCATAGTCATTGCTTGAGGGACAAGGAATCCTTATGCCTATATAAATGTATAGATATAAGGATTGCTTCTTCCTCAAGGAACGACTATGAATACGGGTATAGGCCTAAATGGCCTTAGATGACGAAAAAGACCTAAATCAAATAATCAAATAAAAAAAAGAAAACAAATTGTAGGATGCAATGGGCTTTGTGCTTTGAAATTAATAAAAATGAAATATAAAATTTGATCAAACTCACCAGTTGGTTGACTTCAAGGCTCCACTGGTACGTCGCATAGACGCTGGCTGCTGGCATGCAGAAATCGAGATGAATCCCTGAAAATATAAAAAAATATTAATATTAAATTGATAATTAATATAAAGAAATTATGATTTCCGCTCTTTAATTTCAATTGAATTTGTTACCAATCAATTTAAATAAATAGGAAAGGGGTCTAAATGGTCATAGATGCCGACAAAGTCCTTAAATAAAAAAATAAAACAAAAAAACCGACCCCCTCCCGACAAAATTGCATTAATCCGCCACTGAAGGAGTCGACTTAAAAATATTAAATAAAAGATGAAAAATTCAAATTTCATAATAGGATAGATTTTTTAGTTTTTTTTTCAGAATTAAATATAGGCCTAATATAAAAAAGAAAAAAACATTTCTTTTAGACGAGATAAAAAATGAATATTTAACGTGTCTGTTTTCCCCAAAAAAAATTTCAATGACTCACCACGTAAAGGATTTCTCAAATTAAAGGCCACCCAAAAGATCAGGTACAGGTCTGGAGTCGCTGGGGACGGGAACCTGCATCAAAAAGAAACAAAACATGAAGAAAATTGTGCCAAAAGAAATTATCTATAAATCAAAGAGGTAGTTAAAAAAAATTTTTAATAATTCATTATCTGAATGAATAAAATTCACAATTCTAATTTTAATTATATTAATACCCCCATTTAAAGCAAAGCCTCCCTAGAAAAACTATCAAAATTAAATTAATTTAAAATATTTGAACGTAATTTGTTCTCTCCATTCCTCTTAACATAAAAATTAGTCAAAATGAAAGAATTTAATAATACTATTCACTTGGTTAGAAAGAAAGAGGCGACGAGTTGGCTCTGCTCAAGGGACGTTCAAACATCAAGAGAATAAATCCGAGAATTAAAATATTTTTAAAAGACTTACTTTGTTCAGCCACCCCAAGAGGTTGAAATATTTTTTTTAAATTTATAATATAGTGTTGTTAAATTTATACTTTTCTATATAGTTTATATATGTATTTTATATTAAGTTAGAAACGTTATTAACTGACAAGATTTTTTTTTTGGATTAGATAAGAAATAAAAAACAAATTCCAGTGATTTTTATGGGAAATTCAAAGGGAAATTATTAGCCGCCTACATCCCTCTCGGAATGTTGAATTATTATATGACATGGGATGAATAATTGGATGAGAGAGATTGAGATGTTGCTGTTGGAGTTCCGAGCAATTTTCAATTTTTTTTTTGTTTTAATAATTGAATTTAAATTGATAAATATCTATAAGGGGATGCGTGAGCCGAGGGGGATCGAATTCTATATAAAACTACAAACAAAGGAAATATATTCACGAAACTAAGGACGGATATACAGGTTTGTAGAATGTTACTATTCAGAAACGAAAAATTATCTGAATTTTTTAAAATAATCTCAAGTTGTGGGGGTTAACTTCTTATTATAACAACTATCTACGAGATATAAGAGAAACTAAACACTTTTCAGAAGCAACTGAATGACGACTAACGAATGGGATTCGTGCTCTGAGCTCACATAAATAAAAAAATATATATTATCTTTTCTGTTCACCAGTGTTATTTATAATATTACAATTAGCTAAGTTTTTGTAAGGAAAGAGTGGGGGTACGAGATTGTCAGAAAAAAAAAATTTAAAAAAATAAAATAATATTAATAATAAGGTTATATATGTCGTAGACAGATCGTGAAATTAGACAGTTCATGAACTGTCTAGACTTTTTTGGATTCAGGGGACCTCAAAACGTGAAGATCCATCAAAATCTCAACATCGAATTTTTGACATGAATCCAATACTTTCTCTCTATATATATATTACATACATACATAGGTAAGAGAAAGTAAAAATTGACTTTTTTCGAGATCTTTATTTGCTTTACAAACAGTACACGATCGGCAAAACTGCTGTTAGGCAGTTCATGAACTGCCTAAAAAATTTAGACATTTCATGTAATTCTCGAGCATTACACGATCTGTCTAAGGCCCAATTGCATTTCATGAACTGTCTAAAATTTTTAGCCAGATCATGTAACTGTTTGACCATTACACGATCTGGCTGCAGTTCATGAAATGTCTAGACAGTTCATGAACTGTCTAATTTCACGATCTGTCTACGACATATATATTATATTAGCTATATAATTTCCAGTGGCGGCGCGTCCACTAGGCAAACTAGGCGGCCGCCTAGGGCGGCAACCTGGAGAGGGCGGCAAAAAGGGAAAAATAAAAAAAAATTTTGGTTCCGCAAGAGGCACCCGAAAAAAATTTCGGTCCCGGGGGCGGCAAAAAATTGAGCGTCTCTAAAAAAAAGGTAAATTATTTTCCCGGACGGGAAAAATTTTTGGTTCCGCGCAAGAGAAAATGTTTCGCGGGCGGCACACGGAAAAAATTTTGGTTCCGCGAAAAAAAAAAAATATCGCAGAAAAATTCTTGAGATCGGGGAAAATTTTAAGGAGGGGGCGGCAAATTAAATTTTTAAAGTTTTTTGGGAGGGGGGCGCAAAAAAAATATCTTGCCTAGGGCGGCAGAATAGCTTGCGCCGGCCCTGATAATTTCACCCCCTCCCACTGCAGCCTTTAGATGTAAATGTAGAATTCTACAAACGAGACTAACATTTATTTATGGCTAATAATTTGCATTTACATATATTGTAATTAATATATTTAGGACTTTGACTTTAATACATGGATAGTTGAAACGGAATTGCTAAATTATACCCAGGTAGAGTATTTTCGAAAGTTAATTATTTCCTTAGGCTTTGCACATTAGGAGATTAGGTTTAAAACAATTCGCAGATGGAAAGACCTGTGTGAGTGGCCCATCTGAGATAAAGTTAGGTAATCGGTTAATTAGATTTAAAAAAATGTTAAATCAATTTCGACGAGTTGTTTTAATTTTTTGAATCTATCGAAATGAACTGTTTATCGAAGCAGAGGCAGGTAGGTCATGCATCTCTTTGCAACTGCAGGCTCTTTCAAATGAAATCGCGATTTTAGAAATATTCAAATCAGTTAAGAAGCAATGAACAAGGCTTCAACTTATTATTAAGTTTATGCCTAGGAAAAAAGAAACTAAATTTCTATATGGGGGTAAATAAATAATTTAGGAAGCAAATATACAAATTAAATTGATGTGAGAGGCGTCCACTAGCGGCTGGTTTTATTCTCCTGTTCCTTCTATATGTATAAGATCCAGCAAAAGTCCTAATTGTAATTAAATATTAAATTTAAATTATTTTTAAAAGATTTAAAAAGGCCATACACCCTTAAATTGAATAAATAGCTAAGGAGGATGCAATATCTTTAAACAGTTAAATTCTGTAAAAAAGAAAATCGAGTAATTGAAATTTCTTTTGATAACTCCGACTCATTTTATTTAGATAATTTTCGAGATCTATTTGTTTAAAAAAGATATTCATTCAATACCTCAATTTCCTCGGATTTGACTAAACTTACTCATGCATTTGTTAAATATAATTTTATACAATCGTTGATGACAAATCCCAATAGTGAATTTAAATATATGAACAGATTTATGCTGAGGAACTTTGACAGATGATACAATTCAATCAATCTCTCTTTAGAATTAGAATTCAAGGCGCATGCCATTATTCTATCCTAATTAGCCCACGGGATATTATTTAAACCCCTAGCACAAGAGGGGGATACTCTACCACTGTGCTATGACCCAAGAACGAGAATGAATTTAAACATTCAGATGCTTTAAACATATTAAAATTGAGGAAGATAGAGTTATTAAAAATCATCTTTTTTTTATTAGTTCTTTAATGATAATTTTTATCAATAAAAGATAAATTTCTAGTTTAATTGGAATGTAAAATTAATTTAGCCCCTTGTGGAGGAAATCAAAGGGAATGTTTAGTTTTAAGAAAATTTTGAAAATTCTCAAATTTCAAAGGAGATGAGCCACGTGTTCCTGTTTTGCAAATGAGTTCAAATTTTGCAGACATTATTTTTTAATGCAATGGAAAAGATCTCCCCTTTATATTATATACTGAAGAACGAAATTATATACAAAAAAGAATTAATATTTTTTTTCTATTTTCATATTTTAATTAAAAGGGTAGAAATTCTCTCGATGACCCCGTCCTGGTTGCATGCATTCATAATAAAGTTGTATTTAAACCCGATTAAGATGCGCCTTTGTTCAGGGCATTAACGGGGGAAATCGTTTACAAATAGAAGTTATTTTGATTTTTAAATTGCCATTAAAACATACGTGATTTTCACATTAATGCAATCCTCGTCTTAGCTTTTTGAAAAATAATAAATTTGGCCGCGAATAAAATATTGAAACAACTTCCACAAATTGTTTGATTAACAAAAATTATTAAATCAACTTGTAGGCGTTGATTTAATATTTTTTTTTTTTTATATATAATGAACGCGATTCCCGAAAGTGCGATGCTCGACCGGTGATTTATTGTTAAAAATTCATATATGTATTAATGACAATATGTTTATATATAAATTCTCTTAAAGAAACTGGCAAAGGCAAAAGGGGGGTAAATAAAATCAAATATGCAAATAATAAATAATATTAAAATTTAGAAAATAGGAACCTAATTTGTTCCCTCCATCCCTCTTAATACAAGAGAATAAATCAGAAATTTAAAATATTTTTAAAAGACTTATTTTATTCAGCCACCCTAAAAAATATTCCTTATTAAATTTATACTTTCCTATAGATTATATGGACCCTGTTATGCAATGGTGTGTCAAAGACCAAAAAATTCAAAAATGAGTTAAGCACGGAATATTGTTTCAAATGCTTTAATTAATAGTATTTTTTATAAAATATGTCCTAAAAAAATTTATATTTAATATTACTTGCACAATTGACAAGAAAAATTATATATAATCCAATGTAAACAAAAAACTTTATTGTTGATTTTCTCAAAACTCGATGTTTGGTCTTTGACACACCATTGCATAACAGGGTCCATATATTAAATGAGAAAGGTTATTAACTGACAATATGTTTTGTTTTTTTTTTAATTAGATAAGGAATAAAGAACAAAATCCAGTGATTTTTATGGAAATTCAATGGAAATGAGTTAATTGAAAATTAATCCCTCTCGGTATATTCAATTATTAATTGATAAGGGATGAAGAATTGAATGATGATAGGAGAGAGAGATTGAGATGTTGCTGTGGGAGTTCCGACCCATTTTCAATTATTTTTTTTTTTTTAAATAATTTAATTTAAATTAATAATTTCTTATTTAATATAGGAGAGCTAAATTCCCTTTTAGAGAGGTGGAGGGTGAGGAGGGATAGAAAATAATCCATTTGCCTAAAATAAAAAAAATAAAATTTTTCTATTTTTTTAAATTTTATTTTAAAGGAAAATACTATTTTGTTTATTAGAATTGGGTGATTTACACCCTTTCTCACCCTCCCCTGGGGTACATGACTACATCATAGAGTTATTGTTCAAATATTGGATGAATTTATAAGTATACCGGTAAAGAGAAAAAAAATTGAAAATATAAATTTAATTCGTTATGCAAATGAGATATGGAAATATTAATTACCTTAATAATTAATTAAATATGAAAGTAATTTGCCTCCATTCAAATTTAATTATATTAAATAAAAAGGGATAAAGAATTGAAAAATGTTTATTTACCTGGTTAGAGAGAGAGACTGAGATGTTGCTGTTGAACCGACGTCCGCGTTTTTAAGGTCCGAGCCTGACTGGGATCGAGCGGCTCTGGATGGAGTTCAGGGGAGCGGAGTCATCTTCATGAGGTGGGACACCAAAATCTAAAACAAGAGATAATTATAACAAATTAATTAATATTCCAAGACATTTATTTAAATTATGAACTAAAGAACTATGCAAATTTATATCAATTAAAATTTTGTATTTCGAAATGTACAGTGATCATTAATTATAATCGGGCACATTTCATAAAATTTATAGAGCTTTCAACAAACAATTCTCTAACACAGTGGTTTCCAAACTTTATGTTACCACGCCTCCCTTAAAAATATTTAATCTTATGACGCCTTCCCCCCCCCCCCCCCATTTTATAAAATAATACAAAAACAACAATTTTTAATGCTAAAAAATATAAATTTATATAAAAATATTTTTTTTTTATTTATTCTTATTTATATTAAAACTAGCAATCATTTGGAAAATGGGTCCTGGTGGCCAATATTCGCGCCTCCCCTTAGACTAGTCCGCCCCTCACAGTTTGGAAAATGCTGGTATAAGGGTATTTTATAGCTGGTGGAATTTGTATCAGGAATGAAAGTTAGAAGAAAACGCAACCACAATTCTTTCTTTAAAAATTCTGGCTTCGTTTTTTCTAACTTTAAAACGTGTATATCCATCAAAGTCTCGACATCGTATTTTTGACATGAATCTAATGCTTTCTCTCTATATATATATGTATATTAACTTATACATATAGGTAAGAGAAAGTAAAAATTCAAATCCTAATTGAGATTAGTTAGTTCTATATACAAAAAGAAGCGGTAACTCACCCCAGTAAAATTCTAAGTGGACTAATCATGTCTTACTTTTCTACCTAATGAAAAAATTCCTACAAAATTCTGCAAGGGATTCGATGGGTTCCTAAGTCACCCAGGGTTATTATTATCTGTTTATGAGAGTTTCGAAATCTCCAAAAATTAATTCTGCCCCAGTAATAAGAAATTTTAGAATGACATTAAAATGTTTCTATCCTACTATACTATTTGCTAAATATTGAATATAAATTTTAGCTCAAAAGGAATGCACTTATTT